>PVHY01019064.1:0-28064 GCA_004024945.1 Uropsilus gracilis
AGATAGATAGATAGATAGATAGATAGATAAAAATTAGTTAGTAGATACTATATTAACTCCAAAATTATTACAAGAATATGGTACTACTGTAGACTATACAACACAGTAAAAGTATCTTATCATTTTTCTATGTTTTAAGAAAGCAAGGAGATTGACAGTTAATTTCAATAACTTTTAGAATGTAGTTGGTTGGAATTAATAACACATTTTGATGTAAAACATTTTTATCTATTTACATACATACCTTTGTCATGAAGGTATAATCCCTAAATTGCAAAATGTCAAAGTCTTCTGAAATTACTGAAAAAACAAAATATATTTAGCCAAACAAATTTTTACTTAGAATAAAATTATAATTTGTGTTCTGCTCAAAGACACAGCATTTGAGTTGCTATTGTAGTACATTTGGTAAAAACAGTCGCTCCATGGGAAATCATTCCATGGTGACTTCCTGACTCTCTAACTTTACTGTTTGCACTTCTTTCTATGAAAGACTTTGCCTCTTGTTGAAAAACTTTTCTTGATTATCAGACTCTTCAATCATCATCTTCCTCCTCCACATATACATTATGAATAAAACAACTTGAAGCTTTTCTTTTCATGCCCAACTTCAAGGAACTTCCCTAAGGATAGCCTGGAAGGAAAAGAGTATAACCAAAATCAAGATAAAGGCTGCTATTGTTAACCACCAGCCACTATGGGACCCTCATCGACATTTGTTTTTAGTGACGCCTTACATGTTCCCTAAGTTTCTGGCATAAAATCCAAGGCTGAGAAGCAAGCGCAGTTTTTAATACGTCTCTCCCCTCCATGTGCCCACTCCACTCTTCTCTTTCTGATTTTACTCAGCCAAGTCTCCTGAATTTCCTCTCTGCTTAGTTCCACCTTTTCTTGAAGGAGCAGGGAACATGGAACTGCCCTTTTCCCTGGGGGCTACTCTGTTAAAACACAACTGTACCAGCTTATTTTACATAAATTTTTAGTAGGAAATAATATTTAAGTGTAACAGCAATTTAGTATTACATCATATTGTAGAAATTTAGGGTTTAAATTCAAAGTCTAATAGCAACAGCATCTCCATTCTGAAAAAAAAAAATCCTTATTATGTAACAAATGAAGGGTGAAGTAATATTTTGAAGTGCCACTGAAGGCAATACCAGCTGGTATTTTCATACTCTCTATATTGCTCACATGTTGAAAATATGTTTTAACACTTGTACATATGATAGCTTTCATTTCTTTTCAGAATTTTGGGAGCTAGTGGTGTGACTAACATCTTGACAAGAAGTTTTTACTGATAAGTACCAATTTAGTATTTCAACTAAATTGACTATAAATTTTGCACATTGTACAGAAACCCTTTAAATGATATTATATACACTATTTGAGCTAAGTCTATGTTTTATGATGCTCTCAAGAATAACTGCAAGTTAATTCAAGTTGCTTATTTTACAGGAATTGTTTTATAGCTTTAATCTACCTTCAAAATAAATGTATTCTACTCCCCCCATTTACTTGTAAGAGACTTCAGTCTGATTATGGTTGACTTGAGAGTTGGTTAATTCAATTGAAATAAGATTATATTGTTAAAAACCAAATGCAGGCCGGGCATGGTGGCACATGCCTGTAAACGGCAACCCAGAAAGTTGAGGCTGGGGCCAGGGATGGCAGTTTGAGTCCTGCCAGGGGCACTTAGCAAGACCTACTTCCAAAAAATATATAGCTGGGCATGGTGGCGTATGCCTGTATGTCCAGCTACCTGGGAAGCTGAGACTGGAGATTGCTTGAGTCGGTGGTACCCAGGCAACATGAGCCTGCAGTTCCACAGGCAAGAATAGCAAGACCTAGTCTCAAAAAATAAATAAATAAACAAACCAAAAAAATAAATTCATGAAATAATGAATAAAATCCAAATGCTCTTAGTCTGAGGATAAATGAAGAAAACAAAAGTTCCACTCCCAAAGGGAAGGATATAATTCTTTCCTCCAAAGTACAACATCCTAGGTCCAGTTTCAGGAATATCAATATCATTCAGACGATACCAGGCATATTAAAGGTGGTATGGCTATAGACAGCATCAATATAATTCAGCAAAAATCAAGAGTAGTCAAACATTAGGTACCTCATGCAAGATCAAAGGAAGTAAGGATTTTTAGTGACTTTGAAATGATTTTATATCAAAGTTTAGCAAGTCTTTGACTTCATGGTCTCTTCTCTAATGACACCTTCTCTGTTAAAAAAAAAACTAATTCCTTAAAAACCTATGGATGTGGATAAAATAAGTCGATAAACAGATGCTAGCTTCTTTCTCAGATGCAACCCTTATTTCATTTGTTTTTGAACAATGTAATCTGATGAACTGTTTGTACTCATTTGAGGGGCAAGAAGCAAAATTAATTACTGATGTACCTTGATTGCTTACAATATTTTTGGTATTGTTTTCTTCTTTTATGTCTTTATGTATTGACTGCTGTACTGGGAACAGAAATTTAGTAAAGTTCAATACAGATCAGGACATTTTAAAACCTGCTTTTGCACTGTAAGGTGAAGACCTGTAAGTTCCCTTTGTTTGCAATTTAGGCTGAATACTTTGAAGTGGAATCCTATCAAGAAAAGCTCTTGGGACTGAGTCAACAAAAGAGATCAATTGTACACTGGTAGATTATTTAAAGGTCATTGTGGTAGAAGGGTTTTTAAACTATATTTAACACTGCTCCTCCTTCATCCCCCTTTTAAGTGATAGAAAAAGTATCTTTATACTTTTTGGTTTTAATTATTATTACTTTGTAGAAATATTTATTCCTTGAATATTTATTCTAAGTATTTAAAAAGGATTCTCAACTAAATGCCTCCAAACCTATCAAACAGATTGAGAGAGAGAAGGAAAGAGACAGAGAGGAGTTTTCTAAATAAATACTGAATATAGAAGGTCTTTAAAAGTGAAAAAAAAAAGTCATCTCAAAAACGTAATTTCTTACGAGGAAATGACAGTTTAGAAATTATTGTTTTGAAATGTGGATAGTATAAGTGTGGTTATTTTTGGACCAATTCAAACAAAAACATTGATTTCCCACAAAAACATTGCTGACTCATATATAAGTCATTTTCTAATATTAATTATAAGAAGTTTTAATTTTTTATATATTATCACACTACAATAAGGGGATCATCCCAAAACATTTTTGGATAAAAAAGATATATTTTAATTATGACACTTTAAATCATTTTTGATTAAATGGCTGGCTAATCCCTGGCTAAAAACATAGTTTGAACAATATTCTAGTCATATTTTTGTGTGCGTTTAAAAGCTAAATTCCAAAATAAATTTCTCTCTCAGACACTTTCCCCTAAGTATCACCCATCCCCAAATCCTAACAGAAGTGGGTTCCATGGCCATACTTCTTTAGTATAAAATGCATATTCTCTCATCTTCCTGGAAGGTCACAATATATTTAAAGATTTGAAGCTACTTAAAAAGTATTAGAAAAATATCGTTAACTTTTTTTATCCCATGTTCCGAAAAATCAAGCACAGAAATTAAAAGATTAATTTAATAATAAATAAATATTTATGAATAGTCTAGGGAACTATTTTTTCAGAAAAGCATCTGGGAAAAGCTGAAAACTGTCATTGAAAACTTAGAGATTGGTAATTATTAAAGAGAAGAATATCAGAATAGGTTTGTTGCTGAATTTTCCCTTAAAATATTCTCTAGTTGATCATCACAGAGCAATTATGTATATCTGTATCTGTATCTCAACCTCTATGTCTAAATCTATATAGACTAGATTGTAAACAGAGTTCCATTCAGCAACTTAAAAATGATCTACAATATCTTCTGATCAATGAAAATTTATAATGGTGACAAAAGTTATGATGTAGTTTTCAATAAGTACAATGAAGGAGGAAGACTCACTCTGTGTTTCCATTTTAACTTCTTTCTCTCTGCACCAGAGGTAACAGAGTACCATTTTTACTGCTTTTGGGTAGAAAAATGATGCTAGTAAAAGAAAAACAATACTGAGATCAAATACAACAATTGTGATTTTCATAATGACTATACTAAGAAAATCATAAATTAAATCCACAACAATAAGTTATATATGTTTGAATTTTTAATCATTCAATTATGCTTCTTTTAGACAGACACTTCTCCTTAAATCTCATTGTATTGCTCCTATTTTTACATTTGTCTTAGAAAACTTTGGGTGCTTTTATTGCTGCTATTATAAGAACTCGGCCCACACAGGAGTTGTGCTGAGGTAGCTGGGCTCCTTGAAGTGGCAGCTGTAATATTTGGTACCTGGATGGTGGGGCTGATGACTGTGGCCTCTGGGCATGCCTTCAGTGGGAAGGCAGACCTTGCAGGCGCTACTGACCTTGTGAGTAAGACTGGGAGTATTCAGTGGGATCTTGCTATGGGTGCAACTGAAGTGTCATTGTAGATCTTTTAAGCATGGTGTGGCAGAGTGGGCACAGTGAGTCTTGCAGGTATAATAGTCATCATGGTTAGAATGAGCCAGAGAGCTATAGTTAGGGCAGAGATATAGGCTTCAGAGGGGCTACCATTGCTTTAGGTGTGGCACACATGAGCTTGAGATGCTGGTGCTTGTGGGCTAGGGTTTTCCCTGTCACTTCAGTTGCAACACAAGTTACTGAGGTTCCTAACACCTCCTTAGCTAAGATGTGAGTGGGTGAGGCAGGGAAGTACACTTGGAAGTACACCAAAGTACTGCCATGCTTTGGCTGAAATTGGCAGGGTTCTTGAAGAGGGCATCTGGTAGCAGTATCTGGTCATCAGTCTTCTTATGTTTTGAAAGGTCCTGAAGTGCTTTCTGGCTGGCTCAGAATTTTGACTTGCTTGACAGAAGGCAGGCAATAACTAGCAGAAACCTAGACTCTTTTATGCAAGTGGTGAGTCCTCTTCATTTTTGTTACTTAACCCCTAGCTGGCTTGCTATTTCTTGGGGTAGATAGAGTTTTCATCAAAAACTAGACCTCAGAGTCTAGTAATATGGGAGAAAGGTAATTTCCAAGATGATACCCACTAATTTTGTTGCCTGCAAGGTTGTGATTAGTTGTTAAGATGGTGCCTGCTGGTGATTCAGACCTGGCAATATTTCCCAGTGTTCCTTGTCTCCCCATAAGTACTCTGAGGTAGTATTTGACCTGTGGGATTGGGTGCTGTTCAGATTGGTGTTATTGTTAGAGAACAGTGAGGGACAAACTCTGAGCCAATGGGAGCTCTCATAATGTAGGTGGAGCTTTCTGGACTCCACACACTTCTCTGGATAGTTAAGTTGTTAGGCACTGAATATCACAAGTTCCAGCACACCTTAACTCTGCTACCTAATAAACGGAGGAATGTCACTGCATGGATGGAATGGAGCTGAGGGGTCATGCTGCAGTCAGTAAGCTGAAGAAATATGCTCACACTCTGCTTTTCCCACCTTTGACTTGCACCCTGGTCCACTTGAAGCTGGAGTAGGACAGGTATCATCTTGCCATATGTCAGCCATTTAATCTTCTTTCTCTGTCTTCTTCTTCTCACTCCTTTTGTAAACTTTTGAAAATTTCTGTGTGCTTGTTTTTGGGTCTTTAGTGTTATTGGATGTGTTGGTCATTCCTTTTTCCCTTGAGATCGCCTTGTAACATTATTTCTTTGAATTTCAGGGCAAATGAGTATTCATGGAACTATTTTGGGGGACTTTTTTCTGTCTCTACTTTTTCCCTTCTTTCCTGCGATCACCTCAATCTGACCCTCTTTAGCAGGGATCCCTAAAGCTAGTGTCTGTTATGTTAGTTGATATGGATGGAGTACTGGGTATTAGGTACTATCTTCCCGTAATTATCAGGAAAAAATTCCTTTGCTCCCTAATCTCATCTAAACCCAATTTATAGCAAGAACCTCTAGAGTTTGCTATTGGTTTGTTTTTGTCTGTTCTTTTGTTTTGTTTCTCCATAATCCACATATAAGTAAAAACATCTGATGTTTGTCTTTTTCCTTCTGACTTGTTTCACTTAGCATAATCCCTTCCCGTTGCATTCATGCAGTTGAAAGTAGCAAAGGGCTATCTTTTTTTTTAATAACAGTGGTATTCATTCTCATTGTATATATATTAGATCAATATATTATTAATATATTATATATCACATATATTATATATATATATATCACAACTTCTTAATCTACTCATCCATTCATAGGCACTTAGTTGGCTCCATGACTTGACAATTATAAATAGTGCTACAGTGAAAATAGGAATGCATATATACCATCAAATTAGTACTTTTTATTCTTTGTAGATATCTAGGTATGGAATTGCTGAATCATATTGTAGTTCATCTTTAATATTTTCAGAAATTTCCATATTCTATAGAGGCTGAACTACTTTTCCACCAACAGTGTATGAGAATTCCTTTTTCTCAATATTCTTACTAACATTTGTTGGTCTTTTTGGTATCACAGGTAGAGGACAGTTTCTCACTGTGATTTTGATCTCAATTCCTGACAACAAGTGATAATGAGATAGTCTCCAAATCAGTATCTCCATTTTTTTTTCTACTCTTGCTTTTGGGGTGTATGTGTGTGTGTGTTTATGTGTAAAGGGATAAGATATGTGATAAATTTAAGCATAAAAAGGTAGAGAACAAAATTGTTTTATATTATCCAATGCATATATTTAATTAACTTTAATTTATTATCATAATAATTTAGAAATGTATGTTCTTTCTTTACCCTATTAGCAACTATTTAATTCAACAAGTAATGAGTATTAACTGTATTCTTGGCACTGTCATATACAATCTAATTATTAGGATGACAGTTTGTGTAATGGGGAAAGCAGCATATTATGAGAGTGATTATAACTACAATTTAATAAACCCACTGAGAGAGAGAGATATACCTTGGTAATAGTTATATCAACAACTTGGGAATTTGAACATGTAGCATACAAGGAAAGTAGAAAAAACAGAAGTAATTGTTCCACAATAATTGGGAGATGGAGAAATAAAAAAAAATTAGAAGTAAAATTTCATTGTTTATCCTCAAACATCTAATATCAGAAAGCTCTATTTTATAAATGTCACTAAAATACAATTTGGTTTAAAGTAATATAGCAAAGTTGTGAATTATTAATTCTCAGATCTTTTAATAGCTTCATAAATCTATCTACTTCTTTGATTATAACTTGGTTTAAAGGGTATGCTTTATGATATTGATTTGACTTTTATTTATAAAAGTCCTGGTAATAATGGTTTCTAAGAAGGGATTACTTTATTCAAAAACAAAAAGGATTATATTTAGCTCACTAACTAGATTAATACTTTATGTCAACTTACTGTCATTTTAATCTAAATGTTATTTTCTCTAAAATGAGGAACTCTTGCTTACTTTGCTCATATTTAAGTATATTTATTACTTTGATAACATTTATTATACATACTACATTTATTCAATATATTTTATATAGTCTAACAATGATTTGTGCAGAGGAGAAAAACACTAAGAACCATTCACTATAGTCATTTTGTGATCTATTTCATAATCTTAGGATTAAAACACCCATACTATTCTTACAATTAAGATTAAATAATACCAGCTATAATTGAATAAGTAACAAGTATTCTAATGCCAAATATGCAATTATCTTACCGTCAAATTGGAATTAAAGGACATTGATTCAGAATGTAATCTTAGATTGGTTATTTTACTTCTTTTACATTAAATTTTATTATTTTTAAAGTAGAGTTAATTTTTTTCAGTTAGAATCTTTAAAATGATGTATCAGAGGACATTTTAGGGAAAAAAGACATTTTAATTGTAAGATACTAGATGATTTTTTTTATGGACAAAAATCTTATCATTTGGGGTAATGAAGGTTGATTTAGAATCACATTGTAATATTGATAACATTAGGTAATGTTTGGAAAATATAGAAACAATTTCCAAAATAATGGTTTTTTTCACTGCTTAAATGGAATGATTGGCACAAAGGTGATAAATTATGTTAATTTTTATAAAATAATAAATATTTTGTTTAGCTAACATTAAAAAACCTGTATTTTTGCTTTCTGTACTACAATAGGGAAGTTCTTCCATCCACCATGTCCTATCACTTCCTGTCAGTCTCGCTGAGAATTATAGCAAAACAAATCAGTGGGACCAGTGAAGTCCTTAATGAAGCTACTTATGGTGGAAACAATGCCCAGTTCAGTGCCAAATTGCTTATTTAATGGAAGAGCTAATGGACAGCAACTTTTAGTTTTAAGTAACTGCTGTTAGTGAGTTGAAGTTAGATAATTGTAGATAAAATAAGCAAACATGTCAGAATGGGAAACACTTCTTTATAATATAAAGAAGTCACATTTTTGTAATATAAGAAGCAAAAATATAGTGCAGTGTTTTCTGCAGAAATCAAACAGATTATTTTTCTTCATTAAAAGTATTGATTGTCTAACCATCAAATGGTCTTTAACAGTGTGTCCTATAAATATTTATTATCACTTCTAACAGAATGAGAATTTTTTTTAAAGCTTTCTGAACGAAGAGATCTCTTGGTCACGGACTTTTTCAGTTAAAATCATACATGTGACACAGAATCCACTACACAAAATCTTTAAAAGTCCCAGAAGAAGAAAAGAAACAAAAAGGCCCAATGGGCAGGCTGTACCTTTCAAAATTAATTATTTAAAAATCAACCTGTTCTTACAAAAATAAATCTTCAGGTAAATACTAGTTCTAAGTATTTTCGCACTATCATTGGAGTAAAAGTGTATGATTAATTACACATTTTCTTAAAATAGTTATTTGGACAGGATTCTATATCTCTGATCAATCTCAATATGACAGTATCAACTAGTGAAGATAGTAAGGATATAGTATTCATTGCTTTTCAAGTAGACATTTATTAAAGAATACCAAATTAGAAATTTAAAGGTACAAAATATAGAAAAGTATTTTTTGAATAAAACAATTAAGAAATCTAAATTGAAATAACATGGTGCCATTTTTCTATAATGATGTAATTATTATATGTTCATAATTGATTGTTATGAAGCTATTAAAACTGGCATTTTGTGCATTTCTTATGACTATGACTTTGTGCATGAGTTCTTTATTTAGAACTCTTAAAATTTCCATAATATAATTATGATGTGAAATATAGATAAAATAATGATAGAGAAATTCATCACATTGATGACTATAGCATAGACAACAAAAGAGAAGTGATCCACATAACCTAAAATAAATAATAATATACTATCTATTATGCAAAATATGGCATTACACATTCAATATAATGAAAACACTGTGGTAATAAAAGACTATGTAGGAGTATATAAACATTTCTTATAGCTACATTTTTTTTAGATTACAAAATATAATTTCTGGAAACAGTTTTACAATTAAGTAAAATAAATAATTAAAACCAAGTTGATGGGAATAATAGTGTTTATGTATTTAGTATGTTTTTCTTATTTTTATATCTCCTTTAAAATGAACAGGTTCTACAAATTCCTTGGCAATTTATTGAATATTATTTACATGTTCTACATAAGATGAACTTTTGTAAAATTTACTAAGGTAAGTCTATTGACCACATCAAATTTAAAACAGTGAAAGTACTTATCAAACTATCTCTGATTGCCCTAATTCTCAAGGAATAGTCCTATGTGATTACATTTACCTAACCTAAGGAAAATATAATTGTTTTCTTAATTTAATCAGTGACTAAAATGAAATATTTGTAATTTTTGTAATCTTCAAAGAAATTTGAAGACATAGGATATGAACTTAATAATATCGGCAGGGGGGAGGAAGACAGTTTTAAGTGCAAGCTACTTCCTGAGACTTAGGTCAAGAAAATGAGCGAGGCTTTGCCATAGACGCCCCAGTTTTACAAATTCTTGTTCTTGCATTTTTAAAGCAGACCCTGAAATTTGCTCATCTTTGTAGTCACAGCTCTTACCGGAGTGTTTAGAATGCTGTGTGTATTTATAAATGTTTGTGTATAAATGTATATACAAATACTAAATAAATAATTAAAATGCCACTGAGTATTCTTATTTTTGAATTAAATAGATCAGTAAAGTTTCAGTAAACATTTCCAAGTTTACTCGTTGTCATGGCATAATTATTAGTTGCATTTCCTTTTACCCTGGAGTGCATTCTCAAGGACAACGGATTACATGTGACTATCAGTCTCTCTAGTAATAGGAAGAAAAGCACAAAGGCTTTTGAATAAACACTGAAGTTTCCATACAGTCTACAGTCTGTCTTACCTTAATGAGAAGTCTGAGTATGAACTGATATTATAAAGCCCAAGTTGATATATTATATTTATCATTAAGAAGTGAATACTGAAAGCAGGCACGGGAAATGAATTGAAAAAGCGCAGAAGAGAATTTTGTCAGGGATTCTAGTTGGGTAGATAAGCCAGTGAACTATATAGTATTTTACAGAAAAAGCACTATATTAAAGTAGTTTGCCTTTTATAAAACACATTTTAGATGATTTTTTATTTTATCTACAAAACAATAAAATCTACTTTTCCAGTGTTTAGTTTCTGTGAGGTTTTAACATGTATTGTTTTTTTTTAACTTGACAGCATAAAGGCTATAGAGCTTCCTCAGGCTGCTGGGGTGTTGACACCTCTTACTCCTAAACCCTAGAAAATATGATTCATTCTCCATTCTTTTTTTTTTTTTTTTTTGGGGGGGGGTGGGGGGGGGTGGGCAGCACAGCATTTCTAGAATGTTCTCTAATTTACAAAAGCCAAATGGGCTCTGGTTTCTGGTTCTTTGCTGAGTGTAGTTAACAATATGCACTTTCAAGCACTTGCTTTTCAAATTATCCTTTTATAAATATTTTCGATATTTTGTTATATATAAAAATTATGGTTTTGGAAACTCAGATAAGAAAAAACAGTGATTCTAATAATTTCTCTTGGTTCAGTAATTAAATCGAATATTATTCACTTCACACAGAACTAACTTTTTAACAGCTACATGAGAAGACATAGAAAATATATATATTTAATAACTTGCACAAGAGGACAACCATAATTTCACTTCTCTTAGTAAAAGTGAATATTGAGTGGTGTTTTTACAAGTTGAGGAATAGGATAAATCACATCTTAACTTTTAAATAGAAAAATCCTTTTAGTTCAATTATAAAACACCTTTTGAGATTAATGTGGGGCAATTTAAAATTAAAAATACTGGAAACAGGAGACACTACTTGTAAACAGGCAGCCTACTCCTTGTGAACTGTCAAGCTAGGTTTTGTGTTTGCCAAAGTTATTCATTCTACATACACACTCAGATTTGACTTGAGGAAAACATGCTAGATAACTGCAGGTTAAGACTTGAAAATTCCTAAGCAGCTCTTCTGTCCACTGGTGCCTATGCAGGTGCCCCTCTTTTTCATTCTGCTTTTCCCAATAAACCGGTCTTTTTAAAACAAGAGTTGACTATTGCTAACATATGGGGTAATTATTATTTATATTATCTAAGTTAAGTACAATTAGTTTATATACATACATGTGTGCATACACCATTTTGCATTTTATTACAAAATATGACTCAAATGAAACTGCTTAGTGCAACAGATTTCCACGTTAAATTTCATAGAAAGAAAATGGAGCACATGCTTAGAAACTTTACATACTTCACATACTTCCATAAAACTTCCTAAAGTTTGCAACTGTATAAACCACCTTTATAATTAGTCATCATGGGAGAAAGAATTTTTCAAGTATATCACATCACAACTTTTCCTTTTAAGTGATGATCCTGAATAGGAGGCTATAATTCCTTCACCTGCTACTGAGAACCCATATACTTGGAGCAGGAGCAGCAGGAGATCCAAGGCACAACCTTCATAGAACGCTCAGATCTCAAGATTGCCCAGAACAAAATAGAATGAAAATGGTAATGTTGTGAAGTGTCTTTTATTCTCTTCAGAAGATTTCCAAATGAAACCAAGTGCATATTTAACTCAATGAAGAGAGAAAGTGAAGTCTCCCTAAAGTAACATAATGTACCTTAATGCAAAATTTCACTCTGAGGTATAATTTTAATCTAAGTTTAATAGCTCCACAATGTATTCCTCTGTCCCTGCTGTGCATAATGGTATTGGAAAGAACATGTGTATTGTACTGACTTCTTTGGAACTTTCCTAGTTTAAGAAAATTATGTGGCTGCCTGCTCTGCAGAAAAATAAGTGTTAATTTTAGAAGTTTAGTGTTCTCTTTGATTAGGAGAGGTCATTATTTATTCTTTGTTTTCCTTACTAAGTCTGTGAATATGGATACATTTTTTCTTCCCATGAAGCAAGATTTAATAGAAAACAAAGAAGGGTAGAAATGTTTTCTTCTCTATATTACTAAGAGAGAAGAAAACATACAACAAAACAAAGCAAAAAACAAAAACAAACCGAAAATACCATAAAACCCACTTTAAGGTAAATGAATTTTCTGGGTTTTTGCTCTTCCACTATGACCTCTATAACCAGCACTTACTGTACTGAGACATGATTGTGTATGATTGTGTATATGTCTCTTTTCTCTGAACAGAATGAGAGGAAACAGGTTAGAGAGAGAGCATGAAGATTCCTGGGAGTTTGAGGGGATAGTCTGCCCCCCCAGAACCCTGGCCCTGCCCTGTCTGTTGTTTCTGTGTTACTGCTAGAACCAATACAGAATCTATGCAGACTGGTGAGCCTGATAATTGCACCATGGTTGGTGTCACGAATAGGTTGCTTCCCTTACACCTACCAAAATTAAACAAATATTACTCATGAAGTATCTTTTGAGCACAAACCCTGTGTCCAGCACCATGAACATTTCAACAATTATGTCTGGTTTTGCCACAAAGAAACGGATTGTGTGAATTCTGTTGGATAATTTGGTGGAATTATATCCTAAATGATTTCCCATTTCTGTCATAGTAGTATCTTCCCAGTCCTTGGAAGATATTGCTTAAATTTCAATTGAATTTTTTGAAAACTTTTATTGCAAAGGCAATTTTAGTCCAATTCAAGACAACCAAAATGTTGTTTCCAAAATGCTTACTTAGGAAAGCTCATAGTTTCTAAGGCTTTAATTAAAAATATTAATTTTCTTGTCTTTAACACATTTTATACTGCAGTCAACTTAGGAGGAAAAATAAGTCTTATAATGAAATCTAGGAATTACTCTAGAATTTCCTACAATCCCTAGTTCATTAAATTTGAGTTACAGTTTCCTTCTAAAACAGTAAACAGTTTCCTTCTAAAAGGCAACACTATTTATTCCACCACTTATGTAGGTTTAGACAATGGTCATATACTGAGATGCTCGCAAAGACCCAGTTAGTAACCTGTAGAAGAGTAGGAAAGGCTGGGTCAGAACTGAATCCCGAAAGAGCAGTTGCTCCTTGTCTCCTGGAGATTGGATATGTGATAGGCATAATAAAGTGCATATACCCTAATTCCTACAAACCGTGAATAGATTTTACTAGTTGACAAAGAAGAATGCAGTTTATGGAAATAAGGTACGTTTAATCAGCTGATCTTAATAAAACAAGGAAATGTAGTATATTATGCAGGTATAGTATATTACCCAGTGTAATCTTGGATTCTTGGAATACCAAAGAGGGAAGCAGAAAAGTCCATGTCACAGTCAGTTAATATGAGTGAGACTCTATTGATCACGGTGGCTTTGAGAGCTTGTTTGGAGATTTTAACAGGGGGAACACAGCTGCTTCTATACCCTTGACTGAAGAACCATCAGTCTCTATTTGGGAAGGCCATCCTCTTCCACCAAGCATGCAGCTTCAGAAGGGACACATAAGGAGTAGTGAAGAAGGAAGGGGACATTTGCATAGCTAGATCAGCCACATCAACCCTGGTGAACTTTGGTGGGACTGATAGCACAGCTAGATGACTCACATTTGTATGGCTAATTTTGAAGATAGAAAGGGACAAGAAAGGCAACCAGTCTCTAGAAGTAAGAAAAGGCAAAAATCAATTCTCTCCTAGAAAGGATGGGTTGATTTGAGCCCAGTGAGACCTATTTCGACTCTCGATGTACAGCTATGTAAGAATAAATTTGTGGTAATCTCTTATAGTAGTAACAGGAATGTTTTCTTATACGCCCTTAATTTGTGTAACTTTTGGTTTTTTAAAAAAGCTTACAATACAAATTCTTATATAAGAACTTGCAGGTTTTTTTTGTTTTTTTTTTTTGAGACTTGGTCTCTCTATTTTTGTCCATTGGCCGGGGTTCCATGGACTCAAGCAACCCCCAGCCTCAGCTTCCCAGGTAGCTGGGATTACAGGTGCATGGCACCACACCCAGCTATTTATTTTGGAACTAAGTCTCACTACATTGCCCGAGTGGAACTCGAACCTCAATCCCTGGTCCCCGCTGTGACTTCCTAGGCTGCTGCTTACAAGCACGAACCACCGTGCTTGGCAGTAGTTTTGTTTTTTTTTAAAAGCTTTAACAATTGATTTAAAATTTTCATCTGCGGAGGATAAACATTTGCTGATAATGAGTATAGCAAGAGAGGAGTGCTCAGTACTCAGTGAATACTGGTTAAGTGCCTTTTAATTTAATGATTAAGCATTTTTGACGTTTTAGTTTAATATTATCTAAAGATTATTTTATATAAAATTAAACAATTAAAATATTTTCACAAAAGTCAGTTCTTTTAGAAGTGCCTCATAACACCTAACATTTTATTTTAATTGACTATAAAACACTTTCAGGTATGAAAAAATCTACATCTCTCTTCTAATAATTTTTTTTTTCTAAATTGAATTTATAATATATTGTGTAAGTGACTACAGGAACTATTGTTTGGGCTTTATGGACAATTAATTCAATTTTTACTCACTTTTAAATACTGTATTTATTGAACAAATATTATTAATTAAATGTCATGTTAACTGTCAAAGATACAAACTGTGATGAAATACAGACCAATGGGGTTTTAATAAAGGGCATACAATAGTAGGTCAAGGATTATTCTGGATGTCCCTGTATGATTGCTTTTCGAAGACAATTGATGCTTAAATTGGTGTCATCTATCTACCTACTTCATAGTGGTTATGTTTCTCTATATAACTCTGACTACAAAATTGCAAAGGAAAATGGGTTAAAATCAGGCTTGTTTTCACCTTTCACACTGGATAATCCATAGCATGAAGCAAACAACACATGGACCTTAAATTTGCAACAGTGGAGCTGTTATGTGCTTAGAGCTCTTAGCACTGTAAAGAGGGCCTAGGAGAACAGTGGCTATCAGTCTCAGAAACAAAAGTCTCTCTGCTTGTCTGCCTGCCTGTGTACATGGCGTTCCCTGTTTCAGAATAAAGGCATGTTTGATATAAAATAAAGGCTCTGAGACTTTTTCCATTTGCCCAAGTTAATATGAATCTGTAAGGCCTGACTTGGTGGCACAAAAATGCTCAGTAAAAGTGTCTGTTTAAGTGTCAGTATGATGACTCATTATTCGGAACAATTTCCACTCTTGAATAGTCATCTAATGCTGTGAAAATTTTATCTCCATAGACCATCTCATTGTTCATTTTATCTTTTCAGAGATTTTTCTCAATTTTGTCTCTCATCTTTCTGCAGTTTTTCATTTCTATACTATTTTTTTTTTTAATTTTCAAGGTCATATTTTGTTCTCTGGTATTATCTAGTTAATCCTGTCACTTAGATAATTACAATGGCGGGTTTGTTTATTTTTAACTCCATATTCTTTTTTTCTAAGCTATTTCTTTGTCACTTTGCTTTGTCCCCATCTGTACTCATAAAATTACAATAATATTAATTGATAACATTAATGTAATGTTTGTACAAGAACTTCCTTTTCTCATTTGTTAACTTCACAAAACTTGATGATAGGAATATTGTGACTTCATTTTAGAGATATAACAAATTAGATAACCCAAAGTACCGTATTATTAGTGAATGTATGACTTTAATATAAATATCTCATCTTAAATATTATAGCATTATCATCCAGATGATAGATAATGCATGGGATGTATTGCATAAAGATGGAGTAATTAAATTTCTATTTGTCAATTATCTGTGTACATATAGGGTTTTTCAGTATGAACTTCATTATAGGATCAACTGAGATTGTTTACTAACCCAATACCAATGTCTTTATTGCTTTCCCTTGAGCTAGAAAATGCCACTATCCTGTCTTGGAAGTAAGATTGGCTCTGCCCATGTTTTAGAGCCCACTGATCAAGGAGAACTGGAGATAAGTTCAGCATTTCACATCTTTTGACAAAACCTGTTCTTATAAATTTAAGTCACCAGACAAATTTGAGATCTGGGTAGTGAAAAAAAAAATGAATGAATGAATGGTCTTATGTGCCATTTCTTTGTTCCCTTCTTAGAAAGATTCTCTTTCACTTTTCCCCAGTTTTATTTTTGACTTACTCTGATAGACCTCACTCTCACAATTCCTTTCTTTATACTCAATCATTTCTGAGATAGTTTAACTTCCTTCCACACTGAAATTTATGTTTTTGCCTGTGATATGCCATTCTCCTGATTTTTTATATTTCCATTTTTCTCTCTCTGTACAATTTCTATATTTAGAACTTTCTGTATTAATGAGGTTTTTAATTTTCTGTATCCTATGATGCTTTGATGTTTTAAAGCCTGACTCAGAAGACACCCCTTCTCAGAGCTAGTTAATTCCTAAAGATGACAAATGATGGTCTGTGAGTGAGCCTTTCATAATCCTGCAAACCCAAAGCCCATCTCCCAACTGCCACCTTTAGCAGATTTCCACAAGATTTGCACACTCACAGCCAATGTTCCCCCGCCATGATTACCACTGGTTTAGGTCCTGAAGAATATGGACAAACCTTATGCCTGACAAAGTGATTCAAACTAGCCATTATTTTCTTTCTCTGTTTTTACTGCAACCTCCTTAACACCATTTCCCATCTAAACTGCTTCAGTCACATGTAGAATTAACGTATAACTCAAATCATGGTACTGTCCTGCTCCTAAATATTTATATCATGCAATAAAGACAATAAAGATAATTCAGTTGTGCTTCATTGCCTTTGGTCCTACTGTGATCTAGTCCTTGTTTCCCACTGTCTCTGTCACAAATACTTACTGATTTCTAGCTGCTTTGTCTTTCTTGTTTCGATATACACATACCAGATGCAGTGTGTTTCATTGCCATACCCACTACACTGAATAATTTCTCTACTTATAACTATGCCCTGTAAAACATTATGTGGATTTTTCCCTTCTTGATCAGTTTCTCATCTGACCACTTTTAAAATATTACTTATAATTTCTTAGAAATGAACTTGTTTTCTTGACCACTGTCCATCCATGAACCCAATAAAATGGAAATCACTTGCAAACTAAGACCTTATTTAAACTTTCTAGCTCTAAAATTTAGACAGTAATTGGCACATTTTATTCTTAATAAAATTTTGAAGACTGGAAGAATAAACTATAAATGCAATTATCGAATTTCAAATGCAGACAAATTTCAATAAACATATAACTTGAATTGTATATACATTTTGGTTTGGTATATTTATTGAAACTGAAGCATCTTCTAATACCTATGCTTTGTTTTAAAATGTGGCATATTGGCATTTTCTGACATTTGAAAATTCCTTTTCAATTTCCTCAAATTCATTCAATCTTGAAATGGAAAGGGCTTATTATATGTTGGCTTTATTATTCTATTATTCTTATTCACTGAACCATGTTTCTCTCATATGAGGCTTATCTTTTAAATATAACAGTTCAGAAAGGTAGTGGATATTTAAAAAAATGTGCATTGATGGTTAAAACACACCTGTTAATGTTACAGGTCAAAGAGTAGAAGTCAAAACATGAGAGTAGAAATTTTTAACACTGTTCTTTTAAATTCTAATTTTTGTAATTGATGTTTTCTTCCAGTTTCATTATATAAGAAATAATATTAAGGCTGTCATCTTTGGAATATCTTGAAAACAACTTCTTTAAAATACTTTGGGTTGCAGAATGAAAATGCAATTACTATTTATCACAACATAATCACAATATAATTTAGATATCACTAAACATGTAATTGAAATGCTGCATATTAAATTGATTATACAATGAAGATTCAACTTATGGAACCTCCAAGTTTTTAGATAGATAAGAGGAAAAGAATAGCTAAGTTGCTTTATAGCAAAGTTTTGGGAACAATATGCACTTGGGGAAATTAGATTCCTTATCTAATTTACACTGCAATTTGAAGCCTGAGTGCCACCTGGTGGCTGTTCTAACACCATACGTGGTGATGCGGTAAACAAATTTTGTTACAAAAGACTGAAATTTTCACTTATTGATATATGTGTGTATTACAGGGGAAGAAATTTGCACCACCAAAATAAATTCCTTTGTCATAAGGATTATTTTAGACTATTAAAAAAAAGACATCGAAAATTAACTAAAATTTGAATAAAGCTATACTTTTGTAGAATATGTTTACATGTATAAGGAAAATCTCCATTTGTTAAAAGAGTGTTTCCCTGGAGGAAAGGTGGAGATGACTGATTCTCTAGAAAACCTTACCAATGAAGAAGTCAACGCATTAAGTCTGACAGTAATCATAACCCGATTACTGTGCTCTCCTGGTATCCATCCATAATTGGTCCCCCTGTTCTTCCCCATCTTTTGCCTTTAGTTGAAGGCATTCCTTAAAGGAATGGCTTAAATAATTTCACAAAGCTATTTATTTTCCCTTGACTTCTCTCATGTTTACAGGAGGTATATATATATTACTAAATTTTGTTGGTTTTCCTCTGCCTAATCTGTCTTTTATTACAGGAAGTGTCTCAACCAACAATCTAAAAGGATAGATCGAGGGAAATTATTTATTCCTCCCCTATGGTTGGCATATTTAAAACAAAATGATTGCATCCACATTCATGCTTATTGCTTGACTGCCATCCATAAAATACTGAAACAAAAACTTGGAACATAGAAAAAAATTATGGCAAGAAATACTTTAATGATAGTATTGCCCTGATCATGTTATTAATTCTAATTGCCTTTTAGTGTTTACCACAGAAATAATAATAATAAAATCTCAATAAAAATAAATTTATATTACCAGAAAATTCTGAGAAAAATCTAATATTTTGAGTTAAATGCATTGATCAATGTAATTATCTTTAAATTTTTAAGAGGATTCCTCAACAGTTACTCAAATCGAAGCTTTTCTACAGCTGTCTTTTATAGATATGCTTTTACCTCTATAAATCTAATGGTTATTATTTTATGCAATCTCCTATTTATGATTTATTCATCAAGCAAATGTTTGTCATCATCTACCATGTGATAATGCAGACACTTTTCTGGACACATAATACATAAAACTAGACTTATTCCCCATATTCATATTATTCTGTGGAAGATTGATATCCATCCAATAATGACTTAAATGAGGATAAAATACCAGTGTGATCAGCAATACATAAAGGGAAAGAGCCTTAAGCTGTAAGAATTTTTATGTAAGGAATTCATGTTTGTTTAGACGTTTTTAAAAAGCACTTCTACTAGTGAGCTTTGCACTCATATCTCAGTGTTTGCTAGGTGTTAATCATTTATATTGTTACATTTGCCTGGTGTAGGTTTGTTGGTAGAGATATACTCAGCCTGTAATACAATCTAGAAGTGTTTATTATAAAAATGGATCATGATCTGAGATCAAGACAAGAGGCAGTACCATGGTGTGCTCTTACAGATCCAAGGAAGAGGGAATTTTTTAAGTAGGGAGGTGATCTGAGCTAGCTTGAGTAACTTGTTCAGAAACTTTTGGATTTGTTCGTAAGTTTATTGACTTTTTATGATTGGTTGACAGTTTTCAAACAAAAGACTTCATTGTGGATTCTTTTGTAATAATCAGCATATAGTCTTGTGTTTCTTTCATAGTTGCTGATAAGGAAAAAACAGGAAATTGCTGAATCATGCTGCATTTAGAAACTCCAGAATTTTCAATGTGTCATCTCTTTCACAACATACCCATATGACTTAAGAGGTACCAAATACACTGGTCTTGAGATGCCAAATTCACTAACTAACTTCTAGTCTCCTGGAGAGTCTTTCAGATTCAGTAGACTGAAACTTGATATATTTGAGTAATTTATTCCTAATGGAATATTAGTGCCTCACTATTAATGTGAAGCATCATTGATAATGAGGTATTACTTTGTAATTGATGTAAGTTTTGATATCATCATAAAGGAGTATGTTGAAAGACCAATTATATAAGTAAGTTCATTGATATAACTATGCCACATTAAGTTATTTCTTTTTAACAATGTAGGGAACCTATATGTATCAAACAGACTTCATATATATATATAATATATATATTATATATATATACATATATATATAATGTTTCCAATGAATTTGCTGAAATAATCTGTCAAAATAACCCGCAGAATATATGTTCTAAAAGAAAAGAAACAGCTTGAAGATACTACAAATTTAACATATTATTGAATAATTATTTTATCATTAAGAAAGTGAGGAAGAAACTGTCTCATCTCATTTTTCCCAAGTTAAGATTCCTTTGGGTAGAGTCAGGCAAGTAAGGTGGAAGTTTTTCACTCTTCTCCATATACATTTAAAAATTGTTTTATATGCTATCAATTTTTCAGCAAATCAAATTAAGATTTGTTTCAAGAATTGCCCAATATCTTTTCTGCTTGAAAAGATGCTTGCTCTTTTATACATCAAATGAGAGAAATTCATGATGCCTTTCCCTTATAGTGGCCCACTCAAACTTGTAAATCATTATTGACTAATTACAAGGTATTTCTTTGATTATACTTTCCACATTCTGATAAATTAAAAACATTGTACCTTTGATCTATTTTCACATTACAGTGTAGAACAAATCAACAGATTATTATACAATTTGGGTTTCCTTGTATAGTCATCTTTGAATATAAGAAATCTTTCAGTTTTTATTTATGTAAACTTTGCAAGCTGCATTTTAAGTTCAATGACTTTCTTAAAAGAATTTTTTAAGATAAATATGATGAAAATTTGAAGTGGTAATCCTTCCTCCCATGCTTGGCCCATCTAAATCTGGTGCCCAAATAAACAATAACAGGAATAATCACAGTAGGTTGGTCCATACAGCATGGGGTTGCTTCCTTGAGTAAAGTGGATGAATTTGATTTTCCAGTTCATGTCACAGTGTACAACAAACAAATAAAAACTGTGCAGATGCTAATACATTATGTTTTATACTAAAATGGATCACTCCATTCAAAAAATAATTACTACAGATTGTAAAAAGAGAAACAGGACAAAGAAAAGTGATGGGCAATAGAAAGGAGAACAAATTTGATTTAACATTAAAAACATCAGACAGCCCACAAATTAGATAAAATATTATTTTATACCCATAGGAGAAAATGATATTCATTCAGAAGTGTTTATAAATCAAATGATAGTAAAGTTCAGAAATGTAGACCATCGAGTAGCATTTTACTTGTACAACTGAGAGGTAATTGTTGATGAGACATTAAGGGAAAAGAGGAGATGAAATAGTGCTAAAAAGAAAATAAAAAACTTAAAGGATGAGACTATTTATCATGATAGAAAGTCTGAAAATCAATACTTAGATAATAAAATATTATATTACCCACCTAAGGACAGATTAAATAATAAAATCTCTGACACCACTATCACAGTAGGTATTTCTTTGGATACCTTTTGCAAGAGTAATTTGGAAGCATGTAATATAATTGGAAGTCAGTTATTCATACAGCTTTACACAGCTGAGACTAAAAGTCCAACTATGATAATATGAATGAGTTTTAATTCATCTGTTCATTCCTATTAGAGAAGTAATTCTTGTAAATTGTACTAGCATAAATTTATATAAATATGTATATATATTAAAATTATAGGGAAACAATCATGGTTTTGTTTTTATTTTCCTTTTTTTTTTTACAGATTGTAGTCATGAAATAAACACTTTAAGCTATCAACAGCTGAGGACTAAGACAAGGTTTACCTTTTAAAGCAACTATTTATTGATCCAGGGAGGGCATAAATTATAGATACTCAAATCAATTAATATTTACAAAGTGGGCACACCTTGATAATTACCTTCTCAAAAAAGAACATCAGCAGCCTTTGAAAAGCTGGTATGAAACATACATACATACATACAAGTGTATGCATATATATACATATGTATATATTACTTCTGCTATTTCTCTGTCCTTCTCTTTTCCTCCCTTCCTTCCACCCTTCCTTCCTTCTCATACATACACATACCTGACTTCATACACACAAACGTATATATATATATGTCTTCAATGAATACACAAGTATATGTACATGCATATATATGTTATGTCTTCAATTAATATATATACATGTATATATGTCTTCAATGGATACATGTCTTCAATGAATATATACACATGTCTATATCCATAAATAAATGTCTTAGATACATATATGTCTTCAATGAATATATATACATATATATGTCTTCAATGACTATATGTATATATCTTCAATGAATTTGCCAAAATAACTTGGCAATTTATTTCAGTCAAAATATA
The DNA here is from genome assembly GCA_004024945.1 of Uropsilus gracilis. Lineage (NCBI taxonomy): Eukaryota > Metazoa > Chordata > Mammalia > Eulipotyphla > Talpidae > Uropsilus > Uropsilus gracilis. Next base: position 22,619 of record PVHY01019064.1, read on the forward strand.
TGGTCTGCAAAAAACACTGAAGATACTATAAATTGAATATACTATTGGATCATTGATGTCTGCCACATGATGCTCCTTCTGAGCCTTATAGTTCTGGTATCCAGTATTGGGAACTCAACTCCCAGCCACTGGAAGTGGAGAAGTTCCCCAGTGGAGACAGACATCAGCAGGTGGTTGGTCCAACTCCTCTTTTCTCTTGTGGTATACAATTCTGCCATGGGGCCACAGTCACATCTCTGTGGCTTTCCTCTCCCATTAGTAAAGAAGGAAGCCTTGCTTACCTTGTGCACATCTCTGATCAGAGTGTTGGTTCTCCAACCCCTGGAGAAATTGTAGGTAGAGCTCTGTGATAGGTCACCACAATAGTTCAGAACATGCTCTTTTTGGGTTCTACGCAGGTGATGAGTGTATTCAGTGCTTTTATTTATTTTGTTATTCTCCTATCCTGTATTTCTGCAGCTGGAGTGCTGGTTTTCTCACTCTTAGTGCAGGTCTGATTGAAGTGGGAGTAAACCAGAGGAGTACCAGAGGTGCCCAGTACCCACCCACAACCCACATGGAGGTAAAGGTTGGCTACCCCAACTGGAGACCCTTAGACTCCAGACCCTGAGACCCCTGTGGTGCAGGACTTACTCTACTCCACCCCCACCTGGAGCCTAGGCCAAGGCAGGGATGTGCTGGGCCCTCCCCGGGGGCCCAAGCCTTTGGAAGAGACTTCAGCTCTCACCTCCAACTCCTTCATCTGCATTTAAAGATTGTTTTACATGCTGTCAATTAGTCAACAGATAAAACTAAGACTTGTTTCAAGAATTGCTTTATACTTTTCTGCTTCTAGTCCCTTCACATTGACAACATACCCTCATACAAAGATAACTGATGTGAAGTCATCATGTTTTTCCTGCTTTTGAACTGTATGTAATGAAAATAACGTTGTAGGCATTTCTGTTTGGTATCCTTCACTTAACACTGTGAAATTAATTTCTTGTATGCATGCATGCATAATTAGAATATTTTAATTTTTTAAAGTATTCTATAAATTTAAGTAATTCATACATTCTTTTCTAATTTTGATAAAGATTTGGGTGGTTTCTTTTTGAGGTGATGATTTTTATTTTTTTATTGAGGTTTGCAGAAATTTATGATTTAGTGTGAATAATTGTTCAAATTTATGCTTCCTTTCAGTGTATCTCTATATCTAGCCACAATTTACTGATATGATCATACTTTAACCACTGCAAAATGTGTTACATATGTCATAAGTCAGGTGGCATTTTTTTTTTTTTTTTTTTTTGGAGACTAGGTCTCACTATTTTTCCCCATGGAGCCGCAGGCTCAGATTGCCCAGAGTACCAGAGACTCAGGTAATCCCCAGTCTCAGCTGCCAGGTAGCTGGGATTACAGGCATGCGCCACCATGACCAGCTATATTTTTTGGAACTAGGTCTTGCTACGTGCCCCCAGCAGGACTCGAACCTGTGATCCCTGGCCCCAGCCACAGCTTCCTAGGCTGCTGCTTACAGGCACACACCACCGTGCCCAGCCTGGTAGGTAAATTTTTTTCTAAATAATATATTAAATACTTTAGCTTTTATGGCTCATATAAGCTCTATCACAACTACTCAATTCAACATTTGTGGTACAAAAGCAACCACTGACAATAAGTAAATGAAGTTATGTTTTCATTCTAATAAACTTTATACAGACAACTGACTCACAGACTATAGTTAATCACTTTTAGTTAAATCCATTTGTCTATTTGTCTACTGTTACACAGTGCCACTCTACCATTCACCTGAATTTTTCTTTATTTCATATATTTGGAAAATATCACCTCCAAATTGTTTCTTTGTCTTCAAATTATCTTGACCATTTTCAGAGTGTGGAATTGGAAGAGCTTAAATACGCCCTTCTGAATACTATGTCCAGAACTGTACCTTATATTTAGATGTGCTCTAAAAAGCCCAAAATGCCACAACTTCAATCATCTTGAAAAAAAGTAATTCTCTATTAACGCTGTTTATTCATCCAGGGATATAATTAGTGTTGACAATTATAGGACAATTTTATACTGGCTAAAAATACAAAAGTCTTTTAACCAGACGAAAGTCTGAAAAGTAGAATATTAACATCAAAGAATAAGGATGTCATATATGTCATCCATGCTTTACTCAAAACTGACATAGGAGGGATTGGTCAAGAAGGTTTAGAAGACTTCTGAGGTTTGGACTGATGTCTTCTCCAGAATCATTCCCTTAAAAATTCTTAGCTTGTGAAGGTCCAATTTTGTGGAGTATCATTCATTTCCTACTTTGTAGTCTATTCTACTTTCAAAAAACTCTAGTTATTAGAGAGGTGTTGATATTTTGAACCAAACTCTCACATACCTGAGTACTATCCCTTGAGACAACATGGACCAAGTTCAATATCTTTTGATGTGATATAATTTATGCATTTAAAGATGTCTATCACACTTCCTTTATATTTATCTTCACAAAACACACATGCCTGTTTGTTTGAAGAAACTGGCACTGTGTCAGGCTTTTGACTATGGTTGTTCTCTTCTGGAAGTGCTCCAGCTTAAATATGCCCTTCTGGATACTATGTCCAGAACTGTACCTTATATTTAGATGTGTTCTAAAAAGCCCAGAATGCCACAACTTCAATCATCTTGAAAAAAAGTAATTCTCTATTAGTGCTGTTTATTCATCCTGGGATATAATTAGTGTTGACTATTACAATGGTGACATACCTGCTTTAAAAAAAAGTGTCTGCTAAAAAACTATGTTCTTATTCTTTTTTTTTTTTTAATTTTTAAGAGACTAGGTCTCACTATGTTTAATTTTTAAGAGACTAAGCCTCGAACCAGTGGACTCAAGTGATCCCCAGCCTCAGCCTCCTCCCGGGTAACTGGAATTATAGGTACGTGCCACCATGCACAGCTTCTTTTTGTATTTTTTAAATCATAAGTTATATTCATTAAATTTATATTTTAAGAATTGATTTGTTACTTCTGTTATTAGTTATTAAGCTTCAGTTTCACCTAAACCTTTTATAACAATATTGCTACATCCACATCGCCAAAAATTTCTATTACCTTTCAAAATCCTCTGAAAAATACACCTTCATGACTGATCTCATTGCAAGAGGTTATCTCCGGTACCACTTCTTGCTGTGTGATTTTAATGCCAATGTTTGAAAAGTGATCTTTGCTTTTGTACTTCTTGTCCCTCTCCATAACACAATTTTGTTTTGTACTACCTAATAAAAATGACCGGTTATGGTAACTTAATGTATCCTTAGAATTAGTCTATCTTAAAATTTTATAATGCTGTTAAAATGGAAATAAACTCATCTTTTAATAATTTCTGCAGTTCATGTAACTCTTTGAAATTATTAGTTTCCAGCTACTATAATATAAAGATGTTGGTCATTTCATCAGGACATTTATGTTATTAAAATATATTTTATTTAAATCACTGTTATTTGAATCTTTATTACAACTAAATTTAATTAGCAGGTGGAGCATGAATTGGTACATAAAATAATGATCCCCCCACCCAAAAGTGTTCAAATCCTAATTCACAGAACCTATAGAAATCTTTATTTGGGAAAGAAAAATAAAATTCCAAATGCAATTGTTTATTCTAATTAGCTGATGTAGATGTGAGAAGATAAGATTTGACTACTCAGGTGGGTCCAATGTGATCACATGAGTCCTTACATAGGAAGAAGACAAAGCAGAGAATGATTCAGGGAGATGCAACCTGAGATTTTAAGGCCCCGCTGTTCGGCTTTGAAGATGGAGTACAGAGACACAAGCCTAGAAACTGGAAACAGCAAGGAAATAATTACCCTTTTGAGTCTTGAGAACTGATCCCTGATTTGCCAATCCACTTAGCTTAGTGAGATGTGGTAGACTACTAACCTCCAGGACTGTAAGATAATAAGTTTGCAAGGTCATAGGTTTTTAACTACTTGGTTTGTGGTAATCTGCTATAATACCACATAGAAAATGAATACACAATATCATACAAATAACACAAAATTCAATGTCTTTTCTTTGGGACTGTGAAGAAGTTAATTCTGCAAACATGTATACAAGCAAAATCCTTTGAATATCACCTTTCAAAATGTCAATAAATGTTAATTAATTGTGAGACCAAATGATCTTGGCTATTTCTAGTATTTCTCTAAGGTGTCTATTAGAAACAAAACAATTCTGTTGGTACTTTACATGCAGCTGCACACAACTTAGCTACCTTGAATCCTGTCACTGATACCTTATATATTCAAATAAAACCTAAACTTAAAGAAATCATTAAAAATAATGCAAGCCTCAAGGCAGATATTTAATATTTTTGAAACCATCCTGATCTCTTCCTTTTCCTCCTTGATAATGAGACCTGGCAGCAAAGAAGCAGCCTAAGAGACCAACAGAATGTGGACAGAAAGAAAAAAAAAGAAAAAGAAAATTCCAAAGGCGTTAACTAGCCATACTCTAGACCTGTGCCAAATTCAAAACAGCTAACCCAGCAGCTTTGGTATAAGAATAATGAGGAGCTAGTGGTCATTTCCAGGCAAAGACAAGATGAAGGGTAAAAGAGTATGTCAGGCTTTCTCCTTCATTAGCCTGCACAACCAGCACCTCGGGTATGGAGTCCCCCTCTTGATTGTGTGGCCCAGTAGGTGTGTACATGTGTAAGGGTACACACCTGAACCTAGGAGAGGGTCTAAAGGGGTGCAGAGAGCACCGGCACTATGGAAACAGAAGAGAACACCAGAGAGAGAGAGAGGGTGAAGAAGTGTGAGGAAAGAGTATGAAGATTCCTAAGGAGCTGCCCCACCCCCATCCCCAAGCCCTAGCCCTCGCCTGTCCTGCCCTGCCAGTAACTGCTAGAGTCAATAAAGAATTTATCCAGATTGATGAACCTGATGCTTGCCCCTACAATTGGCAACAAAGATGGGTTACACTACACGAGACAAGTCTAAAGCTGAAAACTGACACTGTACCTCGTCGCAGTGGCATCAAGGAGACTGACGGGTTTTTTGGTAATTAGTAAAGAAGTATGAATCCTTGTGGCATGACTTCATTTTGAGTTTCCTTGCTCTTCCTTGCTACCAGGCCAGGAATTTGCACTATATTTTGTTCCTCTCCTTTTCTGTTATAACTGTTTTCTCTTATCTGTTATTCTAAATGAGTTTGCCTGTTCCTTCTTGCTTGCTCCTGTGTTGTCAAAATTTCTTCCACAGTTTTGTCAGACCAAAAAAAAAAAAAAAAAAAAAAAAGAAAAAACATGGTAAAATCATGGCAATAGAAAGCTGCCCAGGTCACTCACTGGTTAACCTCTCCATCTCCATAGCCCCTAAAGGAAACTCTTAACTCTTGCCTCCCACTCTCATTGATACTATTTTCTTTCCCGGCTCATTTTGTTTAGTCCTGAGGATGT
>PVHY01019065.1:0-28043 GCA_004024945.1 Uropsilus gracilis
CACTCCATCTCCCCTTTTTCTGCGATTTGTTGGTTGGTTAAGTTGATGTTCAGTTGTTCATTGTTTGGCCCATTGTTCTCTTCCGATATCTGGTAAATTTTTTCTTTTGCATATATATGTATATTATATTAGTCCATTATTGTGTACCCTGGGGCTTTCCCACTTCACTAGCATTTGTTAACCATCCTGATCTTTTGTGCTCTTCACCTCCCCCACCTTTTTCCCCCCTCCTCCTCTCTCAACCCATGGTTCAGTCCCATTGGTTGTTTTCATTCTTTCTTATTTGTTTGTTTGTTTTTTCCCATATCCATCATATAAATGAAACCATCCTGTACTTCTCTTTTTCTTTTTGACTTATTTCTGCTAGTATGAGTCCCTCTAGTTCCATCCAGATTGCTGCAAATGACATGTGTTTGTCCTCCTTGATTGATGTGTAGTATTCCATTGTGTATATGTACCACATTTTTTTTACCCAATCATCTGTTTTGGGGCATTTGGTTTGTTTCCATTTCCTGGCAATTGTAAACATGGCTGCAGTGAACATGCGCGTACATGTGTCCTTTTGAATTAATGTTTTCATGTCCTCTGAGTAGATTCCTAGTAGTGGGATTGCTGGGTCGAATGGTAAGTTCATCTCTACTGGTTTTAACATCCATTAATTTTTTTAACTATTTAAATTTTGTAAGTATTTGGCATCCCACTGTTAGGATAGACTTTCCTCTCCATTTATTTATTCATTGTCAAGAACTATGAAAGATCTAGGATTGTATCCTGCTTGCAAACCAGTATGTTAGCTGTTACTGTTTCTCAGAGGCACAAGACTTCTGGGTTTGAGCCAAAAGGCTTTAATGTTCATGACATGGCAAATGGCATGAGCGTCATTTGATTTGCATTGGTTTCTTGTTTGCCCACAATTCCACAGGGAATATGCAGGTGGGCCTAGATGGATTCCTGCATATGCAGTAAAATTTGCTGTAGGGAAGGAGCACTTGAACATTCACAGGTGGACGTTCTTTGTCAGAGTTGGGAAGATATCACCTCCTCCCTAAAGGGGGTTTACTGTGCATACAATCCTGACAAACTCCCAGATAGAGCCATCAGTGGCTGCCCTGAATGTTCATGAACACTCTTGCTCCCTGTGGTTGATTGCTGCTCCCATGTTTCATGTGTTTTTATCAATATGTCTTCATGGATTTCTGTTTTATTCAGTGGGTTATAGTTCATTAACACTATTATTTATTAGGTCACCAGGAGCCCCTACAAGATGACTCCTGTGTCCTTTTAATAAGTCCCTGTCATTCTCTGAGCATTTTCTTACTTTGGTCACAAGATATTAAAAGCTATATTAATTCTAGGTTTGTTATAACCGAGTAGCACACTGGTACTTACAGTTTGCAATAGAAATTGTTCTCTCACAACTCTGGATAATAAGATCTGAAATCAACTTTGGATAATAAAGATCTGAAATCAAGGTGTTAGTCGACCCATGTTGCCTTTGGATAGATGTTCCAGAAGAACATCTTTCATTGCCCCAGTCAGCTTTTGGGGGCCTCAGATACTCCTAGCTTGTGACCACATAACTTAAGTCTGTCTTCACATTACCTTCTTTCTGTGTCTCTCTGTCAAATCTGTCTCTCCAGTCTCATCAGTCATTACATTTAGTCCCCATCTCATTTTAACTTTTCTCCTCCTGACTTGTTGAGCCATAATTGACCTATAATATTGTGTAAGTAGTTTGTGTTTGTTTGCTTGTTAAAATTTTTTATTGAATGACTGTTGGTTTGCATTGTTGTTATTTTGGAATCCTATCTACTTACCATGGTACAGCCACCACCAGAGTACCCCTACTCCACCACTATAGTCCATTGTGTTTTCTCCCCACTTGCTCTTGCCCCTTTGTCCCAGGCCTCAGTTCTGTGGTCATCTTTCAAGAGTTAGCTTTTTCTAGATTTGACTTTCTCTGACCCTTTGCTTGCATTGTGTAAATTTAAAGTATACAACATGGCAATTGGGTTTGATGCATTTTTATGTTGCAGAATGATTACCACTATAGCTAACACCACTATCATGTCATATGATTCCTATTTCCTTTTTGTCATGAGAGCATTTAAGATCTGTCTTAACATCAATAATAGCTCTATTACCAGCTTTATTAGCTATAGTCATGGAGCTTTACATTATTTCCCCCCAGAACTTACTAGTCTTACAAATGAAAGTTTGTACCCTTTAAATAGTTTGTTGTTACCCCATACTCCCACCCAAGTCCCTAGTGAAATCTATTCTGGTCTCTGTTTCTGTGAGTTTGACTTTTTTAGATTCCACATACAAGTGGTGCCATATGATATTTGTCCTCTGTCTGACATACTTCACTTAGCATAATGCTTTCACAGTCTATTCAGAAATTGTTGAAATGATTGGGCTTCCTCTTCCTTATAGCTGAATAATAGTTCTTCTCTACCATTGTCTGTCTGTCTCTCTCTCTCACACACACACACACACACACACACACACATACACACACACACCTACCTTTATCTATTCATCTGCTGATAGAAACTTAGATTGTTTCCATATCCTGAGATTGTGAATAATGCTGCATGAACATGTAACCTTTCTCAAGATCCTATTTTCATTTCCTTTAAAAATAAAACCAAAGTGGAATTTCTGATCCTATGGGAGTTCTATTTTCAATTTTTTTTTTTGAGGAACCGCTGCACTGTTTTCCAGTGTGGTGTACAGATTCACATTCCCACCACTAGTGCACAAGTGTTCCCTTTTCTCCACTTGTATACCAACACTTGCAATCTCCTGTGTTTTTGATGATGGTCATTCTAATATGGTGTGAGGTGATATCTTACTGTGATTTTAGTTTGTATTTCTCTAATGATTAATGATGTTGATTACCTTCTCATGTACCTGCTGGTTATTTGTATGTCTTTTCTAGAAAAATGTCTGTCTGAATCTCACATCTATTCTTTAATCAGATTTTATTTTTGCAGTTGAATTGTGTGAATTCAATAACCCTTTATCTCATGTGTGTGTGTGAATTCTTATATTTTTGGTAATAACTCTTTATCTCGTGTGTGTGTGTGTGTGTGTGTGTGCGCGCCAGAAAATATTTTCTCCCATTCCCTATGCCTTTTCGTTTGTTGATCATTTCTGTTGCTTTGTGAAGCTTTTTAATTTGATGTACTTTGATGTAGTCCCAGTTGCTCACTTCGCTTACTCTTTTAACATCATATCCAAAAACCCATTGCTAAGTCCATGTCATGGTTTTCCCTTGTGCTTTCTTTTAGGGTTTTACAATTTTAGTCTTATGGCTCAAATCTTTGATACATTTCAGATTACTTTTTATGAGTAATGTAAGATATACAGTTTTATTTTTCTATGTGTGATTATTCAGTTTCCCCAGCATTATTTATCCAAGAGACTATTGTTTCCCCAGTGAGTATTTTGCACTCTGTTGTCAAGTTTTCCTTGACTATATGCATCTTATTAGTTTGATTACATCGGCAAAGACTCTATTTCTGAGTCTTTGTATTCTAAGATACCTTGAGTTAGGGCTTGGACTTATCTTTCATCAGTGGTGGGGGACACAATTCAACCTGCTACACAGACTTGCACTTGCCCTCCTCTAATCTTGGAATTGAGCTGTTTCTCTCTGGTTCCTTTCTGTAAATACTAGTATTTTGAAAAAAGATCTGGGTGTTTGGGTATCCATTGCTGCTAGATATCATTGCTTTCTAGTCTGTCTCAGCAGACAGGCCTAAATAATGAATTCACTCAAATACACATATCTACATGTACCTATATACACATATACATATACACATGTGTATGTGTATATGCACAGATTTGCGTAGATACATATATAAACAAAGAAATGTGTATGTACAAACACGCCTACATAACGTTCTCTCATGTATATATCCTATATCTCTTTTTATATATTATCTCCATAAAAACTCCAAGTCCACATATCTCTAATTCTAGCCCCAATCTGTGACTACATTTTTATCTTCCCCCTTTCCATATTTGTGACTTACTTTTCCAGCAAAACCCTGGCTCCCAATATTTTCACTTTTTTTTACTCATTTGCTCAAACCTAGAATACACAGAAAGGAGCTTGAGAATTGCTATTACATGACCATGAACGCAAGTTTAACTGAAATTCCCTATTTGTTTACAGAATTTTTAAAAAAGTAACATTTGTCTAGTGCCATGCACAGATCCTAAGTGTTAAAATTTGATGTTTTAACAAAAATTCAAGACACTTTTGTAGATTCTTTGCTGAAACTGGAAATAATTGCATTCCATTGACCTTGTTTTCTTTCCAACTGCTGCCTGACTGATTCTGAACAACAGGAGCTTATGATTGTTTTTAATGTGCATAAAGTAACCCTGTTGTAAAGTGACTGACTCCCTTCTAAGTAAATAATATTATTTACTACATATAAAGTAAGGCGACCAAACTTAAGTCTGTAGCATTTTAATATCTGGACAAGATGTATTTTTATAGTCTGGTAAATATATTGAAATTTATAAAAGGGGTACTTCCCAAGTTAAAGAATTAAAACTTTCCCATAATTATTAGCTAAGATTTAATAGTCTTCATAGCTCTGTTTTTGTTTTTTGTTGTTGTTTGTTTTGTTCATAGCTCTTTGGAGAAGATTGTTGTTCTAAGACACATAGTGTGATGAATACTATTTCTTTGGAGTAGCAATAACAGAATGATTTAATTTGAGCTTATTTGGTATTGATTAGTCCTACACATTAACCAAAAATAAAAGTGAGAAGTAGAACATCAATGATGTCTCAAGAAGTCTCAACTTATTAAAAGACAGTGTATATATTTCGCATATATAAATCAGGTTTTATCCTATTGTGTAATAGATTACTGTTCATGGCAAACCAAATATAAGATGAGCCCTTTGTCCTTTTTTTCGAACATCTATTAAGGTTTTATTGGTGTTAGTCACTCATTCCTTCTACTGATGAACTGTACTATTTTGTTATAGCTAGGGGCTGAACTGCAGCTGTGAACACAGGAAAACATCCCTGCTTTAAGAAATAAAATAAGTAAATATTACATTAGAAGGTGATTAATGTTGTGAAGAGAAAGCAGAGGAGAAAGATAAAATGTACAGGAGTAAGGTTACAGTATTAAATAAGATGGTTAAAGCAGGCTCACGTGAAAGCTGACACTGAACATAGACTTGCAGGAGCCCTACAGGAACCATTGAGTCGTACAGATTTCTGGAGAAGAATATTCCATATGGAAAGAACAGTCAGTGCACGTCTATAAGGCAATCTTTGCCTGGTGTGCTATAAAAACTGCAGAGAGGACTAGTGGACTGGTCCATGTGGGAACAGAGGAGTAGGAAATGAAGTAGGGTGGGATTATAACTTTATAACTTCCATTCTGAATGAAAGAGAAATGCAGCTGATATTGTAGATTATCCTTTCATGGGAGTAAAGGAGAATCCTGGTTAATATTTATCAAAGCAGTGTTATTTGAGGATCTGATCTAATTATTGATTGTTTTTTATTGTTGGCATTTATTTCATTTAAGCTATTTGGAGAAGATTGTACATAGCATGATGAGTACTGTTTCCTTGGAGTAGTGATAACACAATTGAAGATTCTGCTATTTGAGAATTCATTATTTGTCATTTTGTTTGAAGTCATAGTCCCGAAAAACCAATGAATGATCTATGACTCTTTGATTGTAAACTTGTAAAAAGATATAGGTAATTTTCTACATTGTCTCATAAATGATATTTTAATGAAAGTAATATAGGGATATGCAAAATATGGGGGAGTATAGAATGAAACTTTGTCAAAGATTCTTGCCCCACATATCATATATAGCTTATACATATACACCTAATTCTGCGATGATGCCTCAATAGCTCTATAAATGCTTTCTTTTAAAGAAGTGTTCTTTGTAAATTGAACACGTACTAGTCTAAATATAGATGACGGTTAATCTGCATAGCTCTTGCACTTTTATTTCTTTTTTTTATATCTACTCATACCTGGTAAAACCGCTTGTAACCACCAGAGGGAGCAAAGTTGATTATAAATAAGATAAAATTTTATTCATAGACATATTTAAAGCTTCATGTGTTCACTAGTATTGCTAATACCTTTGTTTTCATTGACCATCTACTCTCTTGATTTATTTTTTGACCCCTTAACTCTTAAAGCTCTTATGTTTACTTGTGATCTTATTAATAACTTTTTCTTCACCTCACTGATCCAATGACTCTTAGACTAACATTTTTTGAATTAAGTTTGTGTATTATCCATGAAGATAAATAGCAATAAGTGGGAAAATTGACAGTCTGCTCTTTTTTATCCTAATTGTCAAATGAGTGGTTATCTGTTTTCAGTAGCTGTCAAGCCTTTTGTAAAACCTGCTGCTAGTCATACTTACCGGTTGTTAAACCTATAAAAATTCATTGAACAGAGTGGATAAATTTGTATATAGTCACTGATTTTAAAAATTTATATTTAAAAATAATTAAGAAGACATTTTTGTCTTTGTCAAGATTTGTTTTTGCCTTCTTAGTCACATTTAAGTTTTGTTGATGATCAGGTATTGGTTGAATTGAATTTTTTTCTCATGCTGCTGTAGGCTAGAGGATCATTCTTTAGGTTATATTCTATCATATATTAAACCTCTCATGTCAGAAAGAAAGTCATCTAACCCTTCTAGTGATAGTCGTACATCTAGGCTCCAGGCTCCTTGAGTCTAGGACCAGGTTGGACTTACCTTTGTTTCCTGATGTTTATTAGGTTTTACATGGGCTGATGCCATAGAAGGGCAATGCCAAGAGCTACTGAAGCAGTTCTTAAATTATTCTATTTTCCTTCTCAGAGAACAGCAATTCCTTTACATTTCTCTCTCATATATTTCTAACCTTCTTTTGTCTCCTCTCTTTCTTAAGTTTCAGGTTTATGCTCAGTTGAGGGGGGGGGGTTATAATTTATTTAATTCAACTAGACTTTACAGAGCATAAGGTATCAAGATGCTATTTTAATTCAAGTAAAACATTAAATAAAACGATCCAGAATTAGAAAACCCAGTCAAGGACTGTCACTAAAGAGATTAAAATACACATTGGGAAAAGTGTATTTTGAATTAAGATTTGAATGTGGCAAGGCCATTTTTAAGGTGATAGTAATACCATGAAGCACATAGTCTGCATGATTAAATATTGTTTTGCCCCAGGATTCAGCCAATGTTGCTATTTCTTCCTACTATTCTGGCAGTTTTAATGGCAGCCTATGTTGATTCGAAATTTATTTCTTAGCCCTGACCTTTGCTGTGATTTTCATCAGGCCTCAGATCTTTTAGACCAGATTCACCAAAAAAGATCTTTAAAAAATGAAATGCTGCAGGGGGCGGGCCATTAAAATAAATGAATAAAGTAGATTGGAATTTATGCATAGTCATGGGGATTGTGTCGGGCAGGGGAGTGCATGCCCCATCTCAAAGGAGGAACTGGGCGTTTGCTTTAGCCAACTATTTCAGTGAATGTTCAGTAGTGAACTCTGTACATGAAACTGAGGTTTTTATGTAAAATCTCTTGATTTTTAAATGAAGCATCAAAAAGTTAAGCATGATATGAGTACATCTGAGGCTATATTCTACTTAAGAGTCTTGACCCTTTTGAGTTTTTCATGTCATCTGGTGAAGTATGCCATATTTCTACTTTTGTGTTGCAGTAACACTGCCAGCTCAGTGAGTCCAAGATAGAACTCATGAACTTTTTATTGACCCCTTAGCTATTTTCTTCTTTCATTTTCAGTCTTCTTGAAATTGTTACTGCCATATACTTAGTTTATTCAAGTGAGAAACAGAAGGAGTAATCCCTAAATCTTCACTGCTTCTTCCTAGTATCCCATTTAATTAGTTAATCAAATTTCAGTAGTTTTACCTCTTAAAATATTTCATACCCATCACTTTTTTTCCATCCCTGCTACTTGTCTTAGCATATCATCCTCTTTTGACTGGGCTGTTGCAATACTTCCTAAATGTTCTCTCTGTTTTGAGTGGTCCCACTCAACTCTGAATGTGGGAGACATTCACATTGTACATGCCTTATCTGAAGTGTGTATCTGACCACGTTTTCCCAATCTAAGAGTGATTCACCTTTACTAACAGGCTGCGGTAGTATAACATACAAATTCTGTCATAATCTGTCTCATATCCACATCTCAACCCCACTTCCTACTCCTGCTCTGACTTTAAGTACCAGCACTGGCAGATTGCTTGTATTTCCTTAAAATACTGTTTTACTACCATGACTATGCATCAGAATACTTCATGGGGAGCTTTAAAAACAGAGGTGCTCAAACTTCACTCCAGATTTACTTAAAATTTACTGGAAACCTGGCATCAATTTTTGGGTTTATTTTGTTTTTATGGCCCACGGGTTATTTCGAAATACAGCCTAAGATTGTTGGTCTCAATTTCCTTACATCTTCCTGTTTCAAACCTTCTGATTTTATCCAAGTATGTTTCTCTCTCTGGAAAAACACTTTCTTTACTAGATTAATTTATGTTCATCCTTCAAGACTGACTGGGTAGTTTCTCTTTTAGGAATCTTCTTCACTACTTTGAACCATATCAAGGTTGGTCAAGAGCTTGTTCTCTGGAGGCCATGCTTTCTTTGTACTTCCCACTTTGAACTGAAATGGTCTTTCTCTTCTATTACACTGCAAACTTTTCCAGTATTGATTTAATCTCTTACTCATATTTCTGTTTCTTGTACCAGCACAGTATTTAAAGGAAAGATGATCAATAAATAGTGAACTAAATTGATCTGGCAGTATTGTCTTTTGTGGTACAGGAGACAGATTGAAGAAGAATCTGGATTTGTATACTCCAAATTGCAGTTTGGCTTTATACCTTAATATCAAAGTGTGCTCTTCTGCATGTGTTTGCTTTAGATAGCTTTCCCAAGTATAGCAAAAGCCAAGTTAATAGAATACTGGGTTAAGGTCCTGTATATATTGACTTCTGAATTTAGTATCTTTATTTCCTTTATTATATAGGTGTCCTATGTTTTATCACATGTGTTCTGTAGGATTAATTAACATAGGTTATTTGGGTTAAGTAATCTGTATGAAAGTTAATGCCATATTTCATTTGCAATAGGGGAACCAGAAAGGGACGAAAGACTTTAAAAGACTTTTTAATAAATACTTAAAATAGATGTTTTCCTACTATAAATTTGTTTTATTTAATAGATTTTATAGAGCAGAAGAATTTTGCTTCAGGAACAAGTAAGGAAAATCCAAAATTCACTGACTGATTATGTTGTAATTTAGGTCAATTGAATTGTTTTTTTAACTCAATGGACGATAGAGGGCAGTGTTTCACTGTCTCAGAAATGTAAACTTTCTGTGACAGTAGTTATATTGTGCTTATTTTATGTTATTGTCCCCCTTATAGGTAAACATAATAACTGTAAGGCTAGAAATTTAGATTTTTAGCTATATTTAGAAAATGAAAATATGAAATTTTGATAAACATAGTTTTCATAAAAATATAATTTTAATATAGGACATCTTATCTTCATATCCAAAAATATGGTAGCCTTGGAATAATAGTTGAAAACTAAAAATGAGAAGAGATTTTTGTTCTATTCAATTAATGTCATTAAGAAAAATAAGCAACATAAATTTTATTGATAATCTAAATTTATTAGAAAATTGAAGAAAGTATTTCATGTATCTAAATTTTCTTTTCAAAAGAATTCCTAAGATTTCCTTTTTTTGTGCAGTAGAACGGGATATATTTCCTTCTAAGTAAAGCAATTGCATTTGGTAGAATAATTGAGTTATGATATTAAAATCATGGGCAGAAAAATAATCTAGGGATAGTTCCTTTTGGATTTGGTTATTTCAGATTTATTTTTATTTTTAAAAACATATATTAGATACTAAAATGAGGTACTGCATAGAAACTATATTTTGTCTAGTTTTCAAATTGTAAAGAGATTCAACTGAAAACCAATTCTAACAGTAGAACTCTACCATAATATGTTGTGTTATTGTTATTGGGATCAAAAATTGAATATATTTTGACTGAAGTTTGTTAGATAACTTACTAGCTTTTTTCTGATACTGAAAAGCATGATGTACTAGTAAAACCATAAAATGCTCTGTCCTACTAGCTTTAAAGAATTGCATAATATTTAGAAACTACAGTTTCTTAATACGTGTGTATTTGCCATTTTGAGCTAGTGGTCCTTATTTGTTTTGGTTAGCTTCAGAAGAGAATTGACAATATGATGTAGTCACTGATTATTTTCACATTCCTTCCATGCATTTTCTTGTCTTGAGTTTTTTGATTTTCTGTTGTTTCATTTACAAACTGAGGAAAGAAGGGGTATATGTATAATACTTATATTGGTGTGTATGCAAAAACTGAGCATTCTTTATTTTAAAAATAGTTTAGTGGTAAAACTTAAACTTCTGAATGCTTTAGAACTCATATCTCATCTTTAAGCAACTCATGGTTTTGTATCAGAGATCTCATATAAAATTACCTTGGGATAAACTTCCAGCATTTTTATTGATAATGATGTTTCAAGTTGCACTATGGCCAGATTCTAATATCAGTTTTGTTTTGGTATTTCTTACAGAATTACTTAGACATAGTAAGTATTGCCATCTTCCAGTTTTCCAGAATATCCTTAAATTGAATATTTCATGTATCTTAAAAAATGTTGGTGGAACTCTGTAAAGTCTGTCATCTTAATTTAAATAAAAGTGAAATATATTTAGAAATGATTCTTTTAATGTCCCCTCTAGTCTCCTTAACAGATAATTGTTTTATCACTGCCTTTCCCCATTATATAGACGTTATAGCACTTGGGCATTTTATATGTAGAGTGTGAAAATCTGTTGGCTTCAATTGAAATTTAGTTAAGGAAGATAATTTTTTAGCACCAGTTACTTAAGAATATATAGTGGTAAATCAATCAGTGAAATTACGTATCAGAACAGTGTTTGTATTCTAAAAAAATTCTCTACCAAAAAGGTATATATTTCATATAAATTCTTATGTGAGAAGATTCAGAACAAAGATTCTATTTATCTGAATTAATCATTTTGACAACTGTGTATTGTTATTCCCCTCTTACAGCTGTAGAAATGAAGACCCAGAGAGGTTAAGTAATTTAACCAATATATTACCTACCCAGCCCATCTGAAAAAAGGACTTAAAGCAAGAGTTCAGATCTAGGTCTGCCTGACTTACATGTGTTATTCCCCTCACCCCGCATTGCTCTACACATTTTAGAAGATTTTAGCTTTGAAATGTCTTATCAAAACATATATAAGATATGTTATAGCTTATATTCTATTTTTCCCTTAATTATTCATCAAATATTTTGTTATTTTATTGGAATATGATGTCCTTTTCTAGAACTATCTTCCCATTAGAAATCAAGTGCCAAGGTTAAACTATATTTTAAACCAGTCTAATATACTTCTCATTGCATAATTTTTCTTTCCTGAATGTTGTTTCTTTGTTTTGTTTTGTTTTGAGGTGATGCTGGTTTATAACCTTGTCTATGATTTAGAGGCATAAGAGAAATATGCTTCGGATTTTTTTCAAGATGGGTTTATAGCTTTTACTCTTTGTTGACAACATAGTCTTAATCCTTGTATTTTTCATTAGGTATAAGTAAATAGTAACAATCATTAATAAATTAGAAATTGTAAAAAAGTGGAAAAGTTGCTTTTCTATTTATTCTGAAACTATAATTTCTTAATGTTTTTGGTAAGAATTTATAGTACTTGGAAGTAGTGTTTAATATTAGTGATATTTAATGCTACTTTTGTATTTAAATTTACAGTAAAGAAAATTTACATAAATGAAGATATTTCAAAATTTTGATTTTATATATAAGCATAACTGTATATGTAATAGATATCAAATTTATGTTAGTTTTTCATGTAAGTATAAATTTATAAGAAATAATTAATCAAGTGAATCTAGACCTTCTTAATTAATAGTGATGGGTTTTTATTTTGTTTTTTTTGAGACTAGGTGTCGCTATTTTTGCCCGTGGAACCGCAGGCTCTTGTTGCCCGGGGTACCACAGACTCAATCAATCCCCAGCCTCAGCTTCCCAGGTAGCTGGGATGACAGGCGCGCGCCACCACGCCCAGCTATTTTTTTTTTGGAACTAGGTCTCACTACGGGCCCCAGGCGGGACTCATAGTGATGGTTTGTTAATTTGTTGTATGTTTATCTGTATCATTTGTATTTATTTTAAAATCTTTTTCATACAAACTGCTATCATTCAGTGTTCAATATCAGTAATCATAGCAAAGGGGAGTTTGATAGTGTTATTAACTTTGAAACCTGAAAAGCAGCAGAGCTGTATCCACATATAGGGTATTAATATTGTTTCCCAAATCCTATTCTTTTTGCTAACTAAAAAAAAAAGAAAGAAAAGAAAAAAGCTTGAGCAGTTAAATATAATTCCTTGTAAAGAGTCCTTTTAATTCTAAAGTTAGGGTTTAAATCTTTTATATCAAATGCCTTACAAGAATAAGTTTTGAGATTGATTTCCCTTCTCATTCTCCCGTTTGAATAATGTGCAAAAGTCTTAGATACTGAGAGATTGAATGTTTCAAAAGTCTGATATTTGTATATGAACTGACTAAATCATTTTTATTACTACCTTAACCTTTGTGTCCTTTCTGTATACTAATTTTTTAGTCCATGGAGCATTGTTACGTTGTTCTTTGGAATATTCTGTATTTTCTCTTTGCTCTAGCACTGCACTGCATTTCTATGCTTCCAAATGTCTTTGTTTTCTTTTCAGAGCTATTTGTGTTGTAAAATTAACGGTGACTGTGTTAATTTGTCCTTTGAGATTCAGTTCAGCTAAGATTTATTGAGTCTTTTCATGCTGTGTTACTTAGCATAAACCAATGCTGTAATCCTGCTGAAATCTTATAATGATAATTTTGCCATCTTCTGAAATTTTTAAAGAACTGGTGTGTTTTGGACTGTGACTTTTCCCAGTAAACTCATGATACCAAGCAGGTATTTTTGCTTCTCTCCTTTTACACTTCTGCTGATGAATGTAAACATCTTAAAATCATCCAATTCAATTACTCTGTATTGGGTTATGGCTTTTTTTTAGAAATTTTTTTGTTTAAAACCCATGTACTCCACAAAAGCAGATAATCAAGGGGAAAAAAAACACATTTTATTTCCAAAAGTATGTGTATTGGCAACAGTTTTATAATTTAATAAAAAGGAGAACATTGCAATCAGTAAAAAAAGAAGAAACCTAAATAAGAAGATTTATTTTAATGATTTTTTTTTTTTTTTTTTTTTAAGGATGACATATATAGGTTCTGGGTTTGTGGTGTTTTCCAAGAACATTTATATTTGGGATGTTTCCATTTAGACAACAATTCACCTTTGGATTTGTGTAGTTTCCACAAGTCTTTCATAGAGTGCTTCAACACTGTCTGGCCTGAGTCATGATGCTGTCATCTTCTGGGTTTCTTAGTCATTATTGTTTATCAGTAAGGTATAGAGCATGCTCTCATAGTTTAGCTTTTTGCCAGTTGTCACCTAACTATATAAGTCAACTCTGAGTAATGAAATAATGAAAGAGTTAACGTATTTGGTACCCAAATG
The DNA here is from genome assembly GCA_004024945.1 of Uropsilus gracilis. NCBI lineage: Eukaryota > Metazoa > Chordata > Mammalia > Eulipotyphla > Talpidae > Uropsilus > Uropsilus gracilis. The sequence continues at coordinate 13,688 of PVHY01019065.1, forward strand.
GACTACAGTGGGACATTATTGGGTCTTTGGTAGTGGGCATGGTATGATAGTGTACGTTTGTAGGGGTACCAACACATATCCTTAAACACAGACAGTATTGTAAATCAGAGTTACCCCAGTAAGCATAATTAAAAATAAATTTCCTTTTCCCAAAAAAGGAAAAGCAATTGGTATAACAAAAATTGAGCATTTAAGTATTTTTATTCTTCACACAATGGCATTTGGTTTTAAATTCCTTTTCAATCATGTGCTTTAAAATTCAGTTCAACTTAATTTTTTATGTATATAAAATGTTTTGTAGTGAACAAAAGCAAAGTGTTCTCTTAATGCCTGGATGTGATGTAGATGTAGTTTTTCTACTAGAAATATACTAGATGTAGTTTTCATACTATTTTGTATGAATATAGTGAGAATTGTGTTTCTGTCTTTTCTAGACCTTAAAAAAGTGTTTACTGAACTTCGTCATCAGTTGTGTAAATATAGACTCCTAAGAGGCTTGAGGTCTTCTAGATATTTGAAGTGTTGTTATATATACCCTAGTTGAAGTGTATGCTGTTTTACAGATAGCCCTCATTTCATGCAGAGTCCTGGATTTAAATAACTCCTATCATTGCTATTCTAAGTAGTGCTTTTGCAGTCAAACATCTGAAAGGTGATTGACTTTTTTCCCATAGCTACATAATTTATAAGAAAAAATAAAATGAAAATATAGAACAAGATGATTTTGGTGCATGCTTACTTATCATCTTAATATCAGTACACAGAATAAAGACTAAGGCTGTTCAGAATAGACTGGCTAACTGATCAACATGAATTTCATATAATGATACCTTCCCATTGTTTGGTTTGTATTTTTTGCATTTAATTTGTAGGAGTTGGGTGTCTTTGATTTTATGTCTTTAGAGAAATTTATGATCGGGTACTTTATTTATGACATTGTAGTCTCAGCTTAGGGAATTGATTGAAATACAATATAAGGATATTTATTATGTATTTTTTAAAAGCTTAAATTGGGAAAATGAACCCACAGAGCTAACGTTTTGGAGCAAGGTAAGAAGGGAATGGCAGGTTAATTTCTTTATACTTCTAAAGGTCTTTTATTGTTAAAATCTTATTTGCAGTATTTGACAAGATTCGCTTTTGGAGATTTGTAGTGTATTGTCATGTTTTAAAGTTGTGAAGGAAGACTATAATTCATTGAGACTATGTAGTAGAAGAGAATTTGTAAACTATAGAGTGTAATGCATATATAAAGTATTTTTATTATTATACCAGCTATCATATTGAACAGAGGCTAGGATTTTATTAATAATCTACAAAAAAATAAATGCAATGCAAAGTTAGTGTTGCTGGGGATATTTAGTGAGTGATAATATAGCACATGGTAAGCCATGTTGAATAGGTGACTATGTTGCAATTATTGGGGAATTATTCAGAAATTGAATACATTTCCTTTTTGTGACTGACTATAGCAAACCTTGAATCAAATTTAGTCAAGTGTGTGTGTGTGTGTGTGTGTGTGTGTGTGTGTAAATAAACTTCTGATGACTGCTCTTTGTTATTTAGACATTGTTCTGTTTGGATTTTTTTTTTTTTTTTTACACAAATAGCATTGCAGTAAACATCTTTCTATTTATATTATATGCACTTATCTAATTTTTTTATGAGTTACTAGAAGTCAGTAGCCAAGTTTTATATTTTCAGTTTAGACTCATTGAAGAATACATTATTATCTAGGAAGAAATAGTCTCATGGGACTCTTAGCAACTTGTGACTTTTCATCAGTGGTTAATAATTATTGAGCGCCCTCCATGAACACACCATCACATCAGTAGATTTTTTTTTTGCAAATTTTCCTCTGGGTAAATATGTGATTACAAATCAGGAACCAGAGCTGTTTCATAGTAAAGAATGAAAAATATGACTGTATTATTACATAGGATTTGGAAGATAAAGAAGGAACTATAGCTTTAAAACTTTGTAGATTATACTTTTCCTTTTTATATTTTTGTAGTTGCTACTGTTTGTCTCTCCCCCTCTTTTAATTCCAAGAGGTTAAGAAAACATGACCTGTTTAGGTAACCATTCTACTCCCATCTAGGAGGCAGTAACTTTAAGTTGAATCAATGAATACATGAGACAAGTAATACATATGTATGAAGTATGATATCTCTTAGGTTGTTTGTAAAACCATACTTAAGGAGTTTTTAGGATATATGTTTTGATGTTGCTGAAAGAAGTATTTTAAGGCTGTATAGGTGAAGCCAGTATTCTTAATCCATTTAATTAAACCATACCATTTTATATAGCCACACCATTTCATAAAGTGAGATAGAGACCTGCCATTCTGTTTGCACATTATGCAGTCTAATTATAAACTCAGGGTCAGATCTATACTGGGAGGCAGCAGAACAATAAATCAGTGTTACAAATGATATGCCCCAAAGGAGTGTTTACTGGTTACTTTAGCCAACTTATAAATGAATAACTTAAGATCTTGCCTAAGTAGATAGGGTCCAGTGTAAAGAACCTCTATAAAATTGATGGCAGGTTTCTTGGTATTTGATGGTTGTTGCCTCATTTATGCTGATTCTTCTCCGAATTATCATTGGTATTCTTGTGTAGATGTTTCAACTTGACTTTTCAATCATGAAAGCTAAATAATCATGATAAAAACTACCAGAAAATAAAAATAAATCACTTAGAAGCAACTGATTTTTTGGACCAGTTAGAAAACATTTCCTTAGCTTTTGGCATCAGTGATCTCTTATTTCATATATGGGCAGGCTACTAATTAAAAGCACATTTTAATGAAGGTTTGTCATACTTGTTTTAGTGATAAAGTGTTTTCATTTAAAATTTAGATGCAACATTAGTTTTTTTTTAATCTAAGAACTGTTGAAAGTGTCATATTCTTTTTGAATAAACAAACTAATAGATCAGGATAATACTGTTCTCAACAATGTAAATAAATGCATTCTTAAGCAATCATAAAGCGCTTTTCCACTAAATTGGGTTTACTTATTAAGAGGTAAAAATGTAAAGAATTCTGTCAAGGTTTTTCTTTTAAATTTGAAATTTCAGCTGCATTGCAGTTGACCAATTTCTGAAGTATTCTCTTTCCTTAAACCTTTGGTGTAATGTAGTCATATTATCTCAGATCTTTTGTGAGGGAGACCTTATTCCCTAGATTCTGTCAGAGTTCATACTAGCTAGGATGGAATGTCAGAGAAACAACTATCACTCTAGTCTATTAGGAAATTGTCAATAGCAAATTATGGGAAAGAGAAGACAGACTCACTGGTGAAAACATTCTGCAGTGGGTGATAATTCAGTTAATTTCACGTATTGCATATTGACTATATAGACAAAAGTTTTTAGATTAGTGGTTTTTCAAAAAGGATTTTAAAACTCTTGGACATTATTTGATATATCCAAGAAGTATCCTTCATTCTGACACTTTTAGAAGTGATAAAACTGTCCCTGTTGATAATTACTTAAAAAATAACTGCATGCATTTCTTTTTGAAATTGGGATGTTTTGGCTAACATGGTTTTAAAAATTACTGTCTTTGACTTTAACACTTATTGTTTCTATTTTGTGACATAGTCTATGAAAGTTTCCTTTAAATCACAAAATATTGTGGGTACCTTGAAAATAAATGACTCTAAATTTATTAATTGCTATGGAGGTTACAACCCCATTGCAAAGAGACTTCCAAATCACATGGGTAGTAAATATTTTTATAGTAATATGGTTATAAAGAGTCTCAGGAAATCCCCCTTAATTGCTCTGTTTACATATCAATTTTTGTTATTGGTTTGTTGCTTTTAAAGATTGAATATAATTAAAATAAATATCATGCTAGTGGCTTTGTTTTCCATTTTGAGCCAAAGCTTACTAAATTAAACCTTTATCCCCCCCCAAAGCATCTTAATTAAATACATGCATTTTACCAAGTTTAAATCTTTTCTTGAAATCATGTGTATTTCATATTTCCCTTTGTAAAATTGAAGGGTGTTGTATAAGTGCAATTAGGTGTGTAACATTCCTTACCTTGTATAAGTATCCCTCATTTAGTTTAATGAAATTTTGAAAAAGAGTTATTTATAAATTAAGTAACACATTAACTTTAACTTCTTTCTTTGCCCATGGAACTTGAGGATCATGGCATCACACATATATTACCAGATGGAATGCCAAATCTTCCTTACTGTATGTGTTACAGTTAAACTAAAATGAATGTATGAAAATGTTTTCTACAGTGTACTAACAGCTATTAAGGAGATCTCTAGTTTCTAGTAAACAAATCTTTAAAATAGAAATAGAATAGTCACAGAGGACTATTTTCATTTTCCTATCATCAGAATATTCTCTAGCTATGATATTTGTGAGTCCTGGCTAGCTTGGGCTAAATATCTTTAGCTAAACCAGGATTGAACATGTCATTCTTTTGGCTTTATGAACTGCTATTTTCTCAAACCAAGGATACCCTAAATAAATTGTATAGATATAATTGGTGAAAGATGTTAGGAAATACAACAGTAAATTATATTTATGGAGAAAGTACAAAAAGTTAAATTGTTGACCATGGTTTTAATATCATGAGCATTGATAATGAATATTGAAAATTAGGATAATCTGAAGCCAAATTACAACAATTTGAAATTTCTTTTGAATAACCAGGATATCTTAAGTTCTTTGTTATGCTACCAGACTGCCTGATAAACTTGTAATATCGTAGTATGAGTAATTCTGTAATATGAATTATTTTTAATGCTTTATGCTATTGAGACCCTGAAAAACATCACTAATGTTATGAGAACAGTTGATGCTATTTGTTTTAAAATGTGTGGTATCTTACGTGTGATTGTATTACATATAGAGAACAGTTTTATACTAGAGTTTGTATTCTTTATGATGAAGATTAACAGGAACTTGAAAAAATTAGTTTTATACCAATCATTAGCATTATTAACTCAAATCTAAATTTTAAGTTCTTTCTTTTGAATCTTCTGTAAACTGTATGTCTTTCCAACAGTGTGAATTCAGACTTAGCTTAAACTGTCCATACTGTAGTTTGGCTCTTATCTGCTAAGCCTCTCTTCATCGTCCTCAGTTCCAATGGATTATGTCTCTTTACTGATGTGTTTACAAAAACATCCTTTTATTGTTTCTACTTGTGTATTTTTTAGCCCTGTATAGTCCTTGAAGTTTCCATTTCACACCAATTTTCTCCTCTCTGTAAATCTGTCACATTTATTGTTTATAGTGTACATTTGCACATTTGACTTTTCTTATTTTATATTGTTTCTCATCTTTTGTATGTGGCAGCATATCCTAAATCCCCAGTAATACTAAGTATCTTGATAGCAGGTGCCTTGATTAATATGCCTTTCTCTGGTAAGCTCAGTGTTTTAAGGAGTGCTTAAAAGTATTTACTGTGTTGAACTGAGTTGAACTGGGGAAGTTAGGGATATTCACTAACATAAACTATGCCTCATAAGATAGGATATGTTTTTTGATTGTGGGTCTAACATTTTAATTATATATTTTTTTCATTGTTTCTTTGAAGACATTTCACTTTCTGAATCTTGCTCATTCATTGAAGGGCTGTTTGGAGTCATGATGTAGGAGGGATGTTGAACTACCATGTATATCTATATTGATGAAAAGTTAGTGTTTATAGTATAGTAGATTCTTACTGAATAATACAGTTAATGTGTATGTATATTTTACATCTTATTGCATGAAAGTTCTCTTCTACTTCTTCAATTACTTTTCTACTCTCCAAAAAAAAAAAAAAAATTCATCTTAGTCTCTCTCCTAAAGTGATTGTAGGCCAGTGAGCTAGCTAACCTTTGATCTCTTCAGTGAGACAAGGTAGATGGATTAAGGAAGACCTTTCTTTTACTTGATACTCTTCAGGAGAATGCTAAGAAATGATAGAACAAAGAGATTAGGGACTGATAGTTCAGCTAGCCAAGCCAAAATGGTTCAGGACTTAGTAGGATAAGCAGGATTTACCTTTATAGCATTCACCATATATAGCACCTGTGAGTCCTTTCCTCTTGCTAAGGTAATTATCTTCATCTTGTGGTTAGGACCCCCTGTTTAAAATTTCATTCCAACTTTGGGCCTGTGGATATTTTTGCCACTGTACCCTCTCTTTTAGGTACATCAACAATTTCTTCCATAATCCAGCATAAGTTTTTGTTGTCATTCTAATGTTTCCAGAATTTCCAGGTTTGCAAGACTCTATTCGATATAATTTCCAAATATTGAGTTAAATTTTTGCTACAGTGTGATACTGTCAAAGAATTTAGTAGGATTCTTGCCTTAAAGGTCAATATTTAATCATTTTTGTTGTGTTTTTCTATATTTTTCATAGTTCATTGAAAAGTATAGGCGGAAATATTTTTAGAATTTCATGTTAGTTGTTCCTATTCTTTGCTTTGTAAGTCTTTTGAAAGGGATGTGGTGGATGCCTACTGTACCTTCTGTATGCTTTTTTAAAGGTGGAGTTCCTAGAGCAACTGTATGCAAGGTGACATTTGCCACAAATTCACTTCGAACTGACCCTGGGTAGTAATAGAAAATACCAGAGCAATTACTGCACACACATTAATGGTCTTCTAATCTCCAACCTTGCATGTAATTGCTGCTATCAAATACAATTACTGTCTGTCCAAATTTCTTTCCCTGGGGGCAGTTGTGCCATGCCTTGACTAGAGCAAGAAAATGAGAAGAGAGCTTCTGAAACTTCTGAATTGTTTTCCTTAGAAACGTACCTACTTGGAAAATTTAAAACTATAATTACACTGCTTTTTTATAGGGTAGAAGACTGACTTGAATGTCTGACAGTAATAAGAGGATATAACATAACAGATTTGAAGGTTCACTGCCTGTAATTTTATCTCTGAATAATTAATTATGAATACATTTCCTTAATTAGTACCATATTGACCACAATTCAGAAAATGACTCTAAGCTGGTGTTATTTTTTTAAAATATATGAACTAGTTGAATTCCTACATAATTTAGAATTGGTTCAACTTTGTGATTGCAGTGATAGGACAAGATCATAATATAGTCATTCTCAGTTGGGGAAATGCCCATTAGAGCGTTACCTTCTTGATTGCAGATCTGAGGAATGGGCTATTTTTACATGAGTGTTTCAGTTAACTAAATGTACTCTTAAATAAGCTTTTTATTTTTAGGTGACACTTTTCTAAGATGGCCATGTATTTTCTAACTTCTTTAAACATAGTTTGTGAAATACATTTTCATCATTTTCCTCACCTCTTAGGCTTTTCGTTATGTTTACTATTGTTAAGTTGTGATAATTAATGTGATAAACCTACATGCCAGTTAGATCATTGATTATTTATCCCTTTACCTAATGTCTGTAAACTTTGTACTCTTAGAGGTGCTTTTTAAAAAATTGAAATACACCATAATTCATATACCATGCCATCCATTCGAGGTGTTTGATTCAGTGATTTTTAGTATTTTCACAAAGCTGTACACCGTCACCACAATTTTTTTTTTTTTTTTTTTGAGACTAGGTCTCGCTATTTTTGCCCGTGGAACCGTAGGCTCACATTGCCCGGGGTACCACGGACTCAATCAGTCCCCAGCCTCAGCTTCCCAGGTAGCTGAGATTACAGGCGCGCACCACCACACCCAGCTATTTTTTTGGAACTAGGTCTCGATATGGGCCCCAGGCAGGACTCGAACCGCGATCCCTAGCCCTTGCCACTTCATAGGCTGAAGCTTATAGGCACGAGCCACCGTGCCCGGCTACCACAATCAATTTTATATTTTATATTTTAATCGCCTCAGAAATATTCTTTATCCATTTCAATCTTTCTAGTTCCACAGCCCTAAACTACCACTATCTACGTTTTATCTCTATAGATTTGCCTGTTCTGTATATGTCAAATAAATGGAGTCATATTTTTTTGTGTTTTGTAACTAGCTTCAGTTAGCATTGTTCAGTATGGAAGAACATAGATTCCTCCACATTGTAGCATGTATCAGTACTTTATTTCTTTCTGTGATCTAACATTCTATTATATGGTTATACCACATTTTTTGTATCCATTGGTGAGCATTTGGGATATTTCCAACTTTCAGCTGTTGTCAATAATGCTAAGAACATTTGTTTACAGTTTTTGAGTGAACATATCTCTGTAACTGGGAGTGAAATTGCTTGGTCAAATGGTAACTATCTTTAACCTTTTAAGGGAACTGCCAGACTATTTTCCAAGTTACTACAACATTTTGCATTCCCTTTAACAATATGTAAGTGTTCATATTTCTTGCCAATTTCTGTTTTCCCTATAGACATATTAGTTGGTATGAATTTGTGGTTTTAATTTGCATTTCCTAGCTGACTGGTGATGTTGAGCATTTTTTCATGTGTGGATTAGCCACTTGTATTATGTCCTTTAATTTTTTTTCCTTCTTACTGTAGGGCTATAGATTTACAGTTAGATGGTTGTCTAGATTAATTTTCTCCTTCAAGGCTTTCCAACAATCTTTTTATAGCTTTTTTTAGAAGATTCCTAGTGATGGAAATATATTATTTTGAAGTTTTGGGTTTTTGTTGTTTTTTTTTTGACAACTTGAGGCCTTAGAATTTCTTCCTGTATAGACCAGAGTCTGTTCCAACTGTTTCGTTACTGCTGTTTTATAATCTGCTTTATTTTTGCTTTCTAGGCTACATAGCCTAAGTCCAGTTTTTATCTGCATATACAGAGTTCTTCATGCTTTTATGATAGCTTTTACGTTTCTTTTTATTTTATTTTATTTTATTTATTTATTTTTTTTTTTGAGACTCGGTCTTGCTATTTTTGCCTGTGGAACTGCAGGCTCACGTTGCCCGGGGTAGCACAGACTCAAGCAATCCCCAACCTCAGCTTCCCAGCTAGCTGCGATTACAGGTTCACACCACAACACCCAGCTATATTTTCTTGGAACTAGGTCTCACTACCTGCCCCCGGCGGGACTCGAACTGAGATCCCTGACCCTGGCCACGGCTTCCTAGGCTGCTGCTTATGGGCATGTGCCACCATACCCGGCCTTAAGTTTCTTTTTCTTCAGGCTAGCTCTCCTTAAGTTCGAAAATTGTTTGCCATCCCAATATCATTAGGTTTCACTGCCATCTCAGTTATTCTTGTGTGAACAGTTTCAGTTTCTGAAAGTCTGACTTTCGGAACTGTACAAACTATTTAAGATGTAGTTTGACCACTACAGAAGTGAAGTTTTCTTGCCTCTTTCTTGATATAGCTTAAAATTACTTTTAACATTTTTTGGCAGTCACATTTCAATGTTACTTCTTTTGTTATTTTCAGAGAATTGAAATCCCAATCTTTTTCTCAGTGTCTATTCTGTAATGTCTGTTCTGTCCTAAATTCAGTACTTTATGTGAGCTCATTACATTGCATTTATTTGATCCATCATATTATTCCAACATTAATATATCCTTTTGGCTCATGAATGTGTCATCTACTATATGAGCTATCTTTTTTATTGACCCTGTCATACCAGAAATTTTGATTAGCCTGCTTTTTAGGAAACTTGATGAAGGTGGCATATAAGGTAGGTAGAAAATGATTTTGCCACTAGAAACTTAAATGGAGATTGATATTGATCCATTTATATATGTCTTTTGGTTAAAATGCTCAATAATAATGAAAATAATTATCTTTATTTGTGTTTACATCTTAATATGTTCCATTCACTATACCAGTTATTTTAAATGTGTTATTCTTATGTATCTTCACCACAATCCTGTAAAATAAATATTTATTGAGTGTAGATTCTATCTCAAGGAGACAAAATGGTTTGGAGTATAGAATAGTGGGGGTTTTGGGTTACAGGTTTGAATTTTTTTTTAATTATTTATTTTATTGAGGTAAACCAGGTTTGTAGCACTATATATTTTAGTGATATAGGTTCATATCCTTTGAAATATGTATTGCCACACCATACCTACCACCCAAGTGCCATAAACCCACCACCATGCTCTTTTGAACCCCTTCCCTCTTATTTTTGACCCCCACCATCCTCCTCTTATAGCCTCTGTTCTGCAGTCAGATTTCTAGGTTTCATTTTAGTTAATTTGGTTTGTTCCTTTGTTTTGTTTCTGTATATTCCACATATAAGTGAAATCATTTCTTATTTGTCTTCTCACTTATTTTGCTTAGCATTAATTCCTTCCCATTCCATCCATGTTGTGAATGAAAAAAAGATTTCATCTTTTTTTCTAAATACTCAGTAGTGTTTCACTATATACATGCCATATCTTTTTGATGCACTCATCTGTCATTAACCATGGCATAATGACATTAACCATGTCATTAAACTTGGCCAAATTTCGGAAACAACCTATTCAATAGTACTACTGTGAACATGGGCATATCACCCTTTGAATTAATGTTTTTGCATTTTTCTGATAAATACTTAGAAATGAAATTGCTGGATCTTATTGTAGTTATGTTTTTAATATTTTGAGAATGCTCCACACTCTATTTTCCAAGTTTACCTTCTCACCAACAGTGAGTGAGTGTTCCTTTTCTCCATAGCTCACCATGAATTATAGTTTTAAAAAGGGATAAGGGTAGGTTGTACTGAGAAGTATTTAAATTGGTGAGTGAACTGCTGTTAAGTGAGAACTAATTGGTGAATGAACTACTTACATAGTTAATTTGGTAAACAGAAGATAAGATTCCTACTCATTCCTCTTTGAAGTTTTTCTTTAATATCTGTGGAGCTAGAGATAATTACTTAGGATTTTGATTCTTGTAGGAGATCTAAAATATACTCTCTGGATACCTGCTTTCTAGATATGCATCTCAGTCTTTCTTTGCCCCTGATTTGAAGCAAACTGTCTTTAGCATACATTTAAATAAAAGAAGGAATCTTATATAAATTAAGGAACTTTTTATTTTATGCCCCTTTTTTGTATTCATCAACTTGTTTTTTGATGAAATGAGAACATATTTTTTTTTCAAGTGGAAGCCAGAGAATCTTATAAAAGCCTAGAGTGTTTCTGGAAATTCATCCTTAATAAGTTTCTTAAATGAATTGTAATATCCAAGAGGACATAATAATTCTATTTCAAGAAATTACCAAAAGAACAAAAATCAAAGAGGAAAAGTCAGTGAAAGAGAAAATACGTGTGCTGTAGAGAAAAATCAGCAAAACTAAAAGTTGGCTTTTTGAAAAGAATGACCAGGAAAGAAGAGAAAAAAGACAAATCTTTATCAAGAATGAAAAAAGAATAACAGGCATCTTAGAGTCAAAAAAATTTTAAAAATCAATTTTATGAACAGCTTTAGGCAAATACATTAGTATGGCAAAGAAATGGATGTTTTTCAAAATAATATGCTTACCAAAGCTGACTAGATAGAACATCTTGAATATTCTCATGTCTATTAAGAAATTTAATCTTTAGTTAAAAACTTTTTTGCAATAGCTCTTTGCCCACCTGTGAGTATGTGGTATTTCTTTTTACAAACCTTTTCCTTTGCAAAGCAGCAGCAGCTCTCCTGCCTACTGTGATTATACAGGTGCCTCTCTTCCTTACTCGTAACAAGCATGTCCTTTTAAAAAGTAAGTACATATTTCATTGCAAAGAAAGCCTCATTGTGTGTTTTTCTAGTTTTGTAAAAGTTGTTTTTGTTTGTTTTTTTTTACTGAAACTCTTGGAAAATAGAAAAGGTGGGGAGTGTGTCCCATTTCTTTTTATAAGACCTGTGTAACTTTGGCATTTACACCTAGGAAGAATAATACAGAAAAGGAAAATAGAGGATCAGTTTCTTTCCCCCCAAAAACAAAAAGAATAACAAATATTGGTGAAGAGAGTTAATTCTAGGAATGTAAGGATAGGGGGAAAAGTTTTGACAAAATCCAATACCCGTTCATGATACAAATCTTAACCAGCTAATAGGCACACTTTCTTAATCTGATAATATCTATAAAACCTAGGCAAACATCATATTTAAAAAATTTTAATCTTTCCATATTTGTTAATTATTTTGACAATCAACTTTCATATTGGTAAATTCATAATTTTTTTTTTTTGTAGTAGCGGTCACAAAGCAGTAGATGCTGTATTTTATGAAAGTTGTTTATATATAGCATAGCATTGATTTTTCTTGTGAATTTCCAGTGGTATTAATCTTTTGCTGTGAATTAAAAATGAAAATTTGAATTCATATGATAAGTTTGATTTAATTGAATCCTACTTATATCAGACTTGTTATTTTTGTTGGTGGAATCATTTCAGCTGAATTTTGAACTATGTGTGTGACTTGCTGCAGATCAATAATATTTTGTCTGCATTTTATATATTTGTGTGGCCCATTTGTGCATCTAATTGATCAACTCGATCATGAGCCCTGTATATTCTTGTCTGGAAATGCAGTTTTGAGGATTCTGATTTGAAAGATTGGAATTCACAGTTTGAGAAGCTATTAGAATGTCAAGATAGTATTCTAAAGACTTTAGTAAGGCACAAATAACAGGTGCTCACTAAACATGTCCAATGGCCTTAATTGTATTTTTTTCTTACTAAGCTATTCATTCCTATGCCTATCTTTTATCAAGACATCCATTTTAAGATAGTTGGTTGAATAGAGACAAAAGTAATGGAAAAGATAGTGGATTGGAATGCTTACTAATCTGTGTACTCCATGCTTTCCATCAAAAATCATTCATAATTATTGAAATCCCAGAAAGATGGCAGTGGCTATAGCATTGTTTTTTGAATATTCTGGAATACTCCCTTTAGTGGAATAATCAGTGTAGCATAACCTGAAGTTCTTAGGCAACATCTGTAGGAAATGGTAGAGGAGAGCAATAGGTCATCTTTCAGATCTGAGAATGGCATGATCCTAAAACTGTCAACAGGTAAAATCTTTAGGGCTTTTGCATACTAAAGTTTGTATCTGATGGGTTCATAATAAAATTCTGTAGTGCCATTTGGGCACTAGAGCTTTCATAATTAATTCCTCAAGGCTTGCTTCCAATACTAAGCCTTACATTGCGAAGAATCTCCTGGAAATTTAATAAAATCAAATAGGAACTGGACAATAAAGATAAAAAGAAAATGAAGAATGAGAGAAAAGTCAGAGTAGGGGACCAGAGACAATTTTGGAAGTATCATAAGGAGTTAAAATTTTAAATGCTTAATGTTTTCAACAGAAAAAAGGAGGTCTGGACCCAGAAATCTCTCCTGATCTACATTTTTTTTTAAATTTTTTAATTTTTTTTTTTTAATATAAACAATTACATTTTGTTCTTTGGGTTACAACCTCTCTGTTATAAATTTTTTTCCCCTTCCCTCCTCTCTCCGGTGCTCCCTCCATTCTCTCACACCCCACTCTTTGTTGTTTATTAGGTGTGCTGAGTCCATTAGTCTCTTTCCTATATTAGTCTTTTCTCTGGGTGAGGGACTACTGTTGTTGGGCCCAGGTGAACCTTGCTGTTAGATTTTCAGTCTTAAGTTTGCGTTGGGTGGCCAGGTTATATTCATTTGTTATCTGTCCATGTTTTCTTGCTGCAGGCCGTCCTCTCCAATCCAATCCCATCTCCATTGCTTTGCTGCTTTTCCTTATGGCTCTGGTGTTGGGCTTTGGGGGTCTTGCCTCCTGCCAGTGTTGGTCAAGAAATTTCTGAGTTCAGGCTTTGAGACTAGGTCTCGCTATTTTTGCCGTGGAACCGCAGGCTCTCGTTGCCCAGGGTACCACAGACTCAAGCAATTCCCAACCTCAGCTTCCCAGGTAGCCGGGATTACAGGCACGCGCCACCACGCCCAGCTATTTTTTGGGAACTAGGTCTCGCTACGGGCCCCAGGCGGGGCTTGAACCGCGATCCCTAGCCCCGGCCGCTTCATAGGCTGAAGCTTACAGGCACGAGCCACCGTGCCCGGCCCATGAGTTCAGGCTTCTGCCAGTGGCCTTTGAAGGTTATCTCCTCTGCTTCCTTTTGCAGTTTTGGTGTGGGGCCCATTATCCCCTCTTTGGTCATCCTCTCCTCTCGCTTGATGAGGGGAGGGTGTGTTGCTCTCCTTGAATATATCTCCAAGTTAAAATCCCGGGTTTTGGCAGAGACAGTGTAGAAGTGCGCCTGGTGACATCGTGTCTCTATGGTTGTCTTACTTATACTGGTTCACTTGGTTGTCAATCTGCTGTGTCCAGTTCCGGTCTGTGGGCTGGACTTTTGCCTTGGTCCCTCACCCATTCTATCTTGGGGTTGCTGTTGCACCTATTCTGGTTGCTCTGAAGTTTAGCTGGAGTAAGAAGTAAAAGAGAGATGGAGGGGCCCTCCCACCCCCTCCCCCCAC
>PVHY01019066.1:0-28005 GCA_004024945.1 Uropsilus gracilis
TCTCCCTTCCCCCCGCTCCAGACCCAGCCTCTCCCCTTTTTTGCATCTCCGTGTTATTTTTCCCCTCCGTTAAACCGTTCCTCAGAAATTGATGTAGGTATAGCCAATTTTCCTAACTGCTCCTCAGTATCTAATATTTCCCATGATTTATGTGCCCCTAATGGCACCGTGTTTGTCTGCGGCCTCAATCTCGCATACTTTTATCTCCCACAAAATTGGACAGGTCTCTGCACCTTAGCCCTCCTCCTCCCTGATGTGGACCTCATCCCTGGCAACTCTCCCGTCCCAGTTCCAGCCATTGACCACTTTGCCGGTCGTGCTAAACGTGCCATTCAGATGATCCCCCTTCTCGCGGGGTTTGGTATCTCGGCTATCTTCGCTACTGGCTCAGCGGGGCTCAGTCTCTCTATCTCACGCTATACCGAACTCTCCAATCAGCTCATCTCTGACGTTCAGGTCCTCTCTGAGACTATCCAAGACCTTCAGGATCAGGTTGATTCCTTAGCCGAAGTAGTCCTCCAAAATAGGAGGGGTTTCGATCTGTTGACTGCAAAACAAGGGGGGATCTGCTTGGCTTTGGGGGGAAAATGTTGTTTTTATGCGAATAAATCGGGTGTTGTTCGTGACCGCATCAAACAGCTACAAGATGATCTAGAGCAGCGGCGTCGCCAGCTTGCTGAAAATCCACTTTGGTCAGGTTTTAAGGGTCTCCTCCCTTTTCTACTCCCATTTCTAGGCCCTTTGGTGGCCCTAATTCTCATACTCACTATTGCCCCTTGCCTGCTCAACCGGCTCATGACATTCATTCGGCAGCAAATTGAATCTGCCCAAGCTAAAACCATCCAGGTTCATTACCAGCACCTGGAAATGCAAGATGCCCCGACGTATGTTAGCAGACTTTCCACATGAGGTAACAGGTAACAGGTTCCCATTTCCCTGTGATGGGTTGGACAGCCAACGACGGGTACGAGGGTTTGGCCGAGTAATACCTAAGACACGATGGTTTCCTCAATTCGAGGCACCCCCTCCAATGACGGGTCCTTTACTCCAGGTGCAGACCCCAACCTAAGACAGGCGCAATCCCCAGGTCTTACTGTCCCAATACAATAAATAACTAAAAAGGGGGAACTGTAGAGAGCTAAGAAATTAGCCCCTATGACAAGGCCAGTCTGCTGCAAACCCATGAGGCTTTTGCATCAGCCAGGTATGCTGTATCCTCATTGGCTCTTGCATTAGCCAAGTATGGGCCCGGAACAGAACAGGTAAAGGGGCACACAAAGAAGTGTAAGCCCCTGTCCATAGGAGACCATATATGGTTGCAAACTAGACCATTGGACAGTTAGTATTTGTGGCAAGCATTGATTGGAGATGACCATCCTGGAATGTCTGGAATGTTTATGTCTGATGTATATGAACTGGGGACAAAGCAGCAATAAACGAGACTTGATCAGAAACCTGTCTTGTCTCCATTTCTCGTGTCTCCTGTCCCATCCCCATTCCCACTCCTTCCTCCAGGTCTCCATTGACAATCCCGCGGGTCAGGACAGGAATGGAAGTATTACAATTCCAAACTTCAAACTATACTACAAAGCCATAATAATTAAAATAGCTTGGTACTGGTACAAAAACAGACAATCAGACCAATGGAACAGAATTGAGTGCCCTGAAATAAAACACACATATATAGTCAACTAATCTTTGACAAAGGAGTGAAAAACTTACATTGGTACAAAGATAGCCTCTTCAATAAGTGGCTGGGAAAATTGGACTAAGACGTGCAAAAAAAAAATGGACAAAGACAACTCTCTCATACCACATACAAAAATCAACTCAAAACGGATGAAAGACTTAGATGTCACACCCGAAACCATAACATACATAGAGGAAAACTTGAGCAAAACTCTCCATGAATTATAATTCAGAAATCCCTTTCTGGACAGATCTACAGATTGCAAAAAAATGAAAGAAAACAGACAGATGAGAGATGAGATACATCAAACTAAAAAGCTTCTGTACAGCAAAAGAGACAACAGAAAAAACAAAAAGAAACCCAACTGAATGGGAAAAATTTTTTGTCCTCCCCAAGAGTGATAAGTGCTTAATAACAAAGATCCACAAGGAACTCACACAACTAAATAAAAGCAAAACAAGAAGCCAAATCAAAAAAAGGGGAGAAGAACTAAAAAGACACTTCTTCAAAGAGGAAATACAAATGGCCAACGTGCACATGAAAAAATGCTCAATGTTACTAGCAATTAGGGAAATGCAAATCAAAACCACAATGAGATACCACCTTACACCAGTAGGAATGGCCCATATCCAAAGAATGGGCACCAACAAGGGCTGGTAAGGATGTAGAGAGAAAGGAACACTATTACACTGCTTGCTGGTGGGAATTGGTCCAACCACTATGGAAAGCTATGCGCAGGACCCTCAAATTAATAAAAATGGAACTACCATTTGACCCAGCAATTGCTCTCAATTGGGAATCTCTATGTTCCCAAGAGGGAATCTACCCAAAAGAGACCTCAAGTGGGTACAAAGGGACACTTGTGCTTGGATGTTTACTGCAGCACTATTTATAATTGCAAGGACTTGGAAGCAACCTAAATGCCCCCAAACAGATGGCTGGATAAAAAAGATGTGATATATATACACAATGGAATATTACAATGTGGTATATATACACAATGGAATAAAAATAAAATGACAAATTTGATGATTTTATGATAACATGGATGTACTTAGAAGAAATCATATTAGCAGAAATAAGTCAAAAAAAAAAAGAGAGAAACCAAATGGTTTCACTAATATATGGGATATAGGGAAAAATAAACAAAAGCTATGAAGAAAAGTCAAAACAAGCTAACCAACAAACTGAAGCACACAACTTCAGGCAGGAGAGGGGGAAGGGGGAGAATGGTGAGAGGGTGGGGGAGTGAGTCCCTGGGATTACAAAGATGTAAATAAATTAAAAAAAAAACAAAAACAGCAAACAAAGAAAGAAAGAAAGAGACATCCCACTGAATTAGAAATCTTTGCACATTATACATCTATCAAAGGGTAAATATCCAAAATACACAAACACCTCATATAATTCTACAATAAAAAACAAGCCAATTAAAAATAAACAGAGGATCTAAATAAACTTATCTCCAAAGAAGACATATAGAAGACCAATAGACATAAGAAAAGATGTTCTTGGCTGGGCATAGTGGTGCATGCCTGTAAGTGGTAGCCTAGGAAGCTGCGGCTGGGGCCAGGGATCAGGGTTCAAGGCCTGCCGGGGGCATGTAGCAAGACCTAGTTGCAAAAATATAGCTGGATGTGGTGGTGCGTGCCTGTAATCCCAGCTACCTGGGAAGCTGAGGCTGGGAATTGCTTGAGTCTGTGGTACCCCAGGAAACTTGAGCCTGCAATTCCACGGGCAAAAATAGCAAGGCCTAGTCTAAAAAAAAAGAGAGAAAAGTTGTCCTTCTTCTGAGAAATGCAAATCAAAACAACACAGAGATCTCAACTCTAGTGGAAAAAATGGCCATTATCCAAAAGGCAAGAAACAACAAATATTGGGGAAGATGTAGAAAAACAGAAATCTTTTTTACTGTATGTGGAATGTAATTTGTTATAGCCATTATGGAAAGCAGCTTGAAGATTTCTTCCTTAAAAACATATACTGGGTATTTACTTGAAAAATGTGGAAAAAACACTAATTTGAAGAGATATATGCACAACCATATTACTGCGCTCTTTTTAATAGTCAACAACTGGAAACAAGCTAAGTGCCCACTGATTGACAAATGAATAGGGAAGGTGTTATACAAACACAGTGAATGTAATTCACCTATAAAAAAATGATAAAATACTGCCATTTTGCAGCAACATGAATGGATCTGAAGAATAATACTTTCAATGAAATAAACCAGAGGGGAAATAATTTGCACAATTTCACCCAGATGTGGTATGTGGAAAAACAAACAGATGGATTAAATAAAATAAAACAAAGGTAAACTTTCAGTCTATAACACCAATTAGTTACCAGAGAAGAAGGAGAGAAAAGGGTGGGTAAATCAGGACAAATGGAGTAATGATACGGTGAAGGTGACCTTAATGGTTCATATAGATATTGCTTTTCAGTGATGCACAGTTGAAATTTATATGATATGTTAAAGCAAAAAAAAATAAGGAATTAATCTCCATTAAAGTGAAAGGAAGACTACTTTTGTAATAAAACTTTATGAATACTTTACTAGTTTTCTTATGCAAAACTCTGTTGTTATCAGAATCCCATTGAATGGGCAAATTTATAATTCATCTGATTATTAATGTAAACATTTAGAATATAGTATTTGTATATATATATATATATACATAATGTTGTGAGTTAATATAAAATGTGACTCTTAAGGTTTGAAATTCGAACAAGTTCATATCAGTATAAGCTCTACTCAAATTATCAGATTTCTGTTCAATTTGTTTAAAGAATGCACATGATTTGAGGAGAAGGAGCTGTTGATGTAGATATGCTAAATATAAAAAAATGAGTTTATGCTACAAGATAGTGGTCACAGATTCTTAATTTTGCATGTGACTTTATTTTTGTATCACCATTTATTAAAGACCCTTCCTTTTTCCATGGTTCATTTTTGGATACTTTGTCAGAAATGAGTTCTCGAGATATGTGTGACTTTATTTTTTATTTCTCTGTTCTAAATTCTGTTCGATTAGTCTGTGCACTGACATGTCTTTTTTATCCCATCTCTGCCAGCAAGGAGAACATAAGCAAAGATAAATAAATGAAGCTACGTCAAAAGAATGAATGAAGAAATGTAGCATATAATCACAATGGGATATACAAAATAACTCAAAGACAAATCTAATAAGATTTCACTTATCTGTGGAAGAAAAAGAAACAAAACAAATGAACAAACAATAAAACTGGAAATAATTCTTAGATTAAACAAACAAAATGGTAGCTATTAGAATGGAAGTGGGAAGGGGTAGTGAATCTGGTGAACAGATTCAGTTGTATTTATGGTGGAGGATGTTAAGAGAGTATGCACAGATGATGAATGGTAGTGCTGCACCACAAAAATATCTATAAAATAAACCAATATTATTTCAATTTCCTTTTTTATTCCTTTTTTTTTTGGAGAATACACAGGTGAATTGCTAACAAAAAAGCCATGTTTTCCTTTACTTTGGAGAAATGAGTTTATTATACAGACTTTCATTCATCCATTCCCAGTGAAATAAATCTGTATTTGGAATCTATAAGGAAACAATTATGACTAAATTCCAAATATGCAAACAACAATATAGGAGGATTCAGGACTGCATAGTTAAGTTCTTTCATAACACTGGTATTTACAAAGAAAGAAGCTAGTGTTTGTTAATTATAAAACCATGCAAGGAATAACGTTAATGTGTTAAAGAGAATATGCTTTTCTAATATTTCTAGTCACTGTGTTCTGTTTCTGTGTAGCACCTCCACTACTTCTACTGGTACTTAGGGAAGTGCAAAGTTATTATCAAGGAATGTGAGCTCAATTTTTACCCATAGAGACATAAATGCTTTGTTCAAAAGAGTCAGTAATTTTGTATGATGCCAGACCACTCTGAACAACTCTGCTAAAGATTCTGAACCCATGCTGAGAACAAATGTTGTAAATCTCAAAGTCAACAAAAGTGGAAGATGCAGAAGTAGGAAAACAAGCAAGCTCAATTTTTTTTCAAACTTTTCTCCAAATCAGAAGGGCTGTGGATTCTCAATCAGTGATGTCTTGGCAATGCTTTCATTGCTTCTTTAGACTAGGCAGACAGAAAAAAACAGGGTTAAAAAAACATACATATACTCATTAGGTTCTCAGGATGTGTGTAGTGAAAAGATAGTTGCTTGCAAAGAAATAATAGATTGTGAATGAACATCTTTCTAAGCACTGCTCAAATTGTCTCTGGCGGTAGCACATTATTTTGCAGGTTTTAGACCACAGTGATGTGCTGTAAAGGGACATTCTATTTCTCTAAGGAATGAAATTGCTTTTTAATTATTTCTGACACAACAGAGACACAAATCATAGAAATAGTTTCAATTGATGAAATGATTTTAAAAGGTAAGTGGAAATGTATAATAATACATTGTGAAATGTAATTAAATGTAAAGTAATAGTCTCCTAAGTCTATAGGTAAAATAAAAAGGATATTTCACAGTTAAGATAGTATATAAACAACTTCCTTTTACCTGTCTCTATCTTTTCCCATTTATTTTAATGACTGAAGAGCACATGACAAAAAGGACTCCCAAATATAAAGATAATACCAAGATATTCCAAGTATAAGATAAAAGAAAAGTAAAGTCTTTCCCTTTGCATCCATAGACATTTTCCCTGAGTGATTTAGACAGTATTGGATCAAAATGACTGAAGAGCAGATAATTTCAAAACAAGCAACAAAAATAGCAGTAGATAAAAACAATATAAAGGCATTTCAGGATTAAAATAGGAGAGTAAAAGAAACCCTCTCCACCCTTTTCACCCTTCCCCAATGAATATTTCTATGTGCTTTCTGTGTTCATATCCATGACTCTGTGAATTAATTCTTTCCCTTGAGGGATGGATTACCTTATCTAGTCTGGACATTTCAGTAGTTGACAATGCACCTATAAATTAATCTGAATATAGAAACTAAATACATTAAAACATGTTCAGTGTTCTCACGTAAAACATTTCCTCATTCTTAATGTTAATCTTTGAAAGACCAAGGCAAGTGACACAAAGGCAATGCTTCCCATTTAAGAAACTTTATATTCTTCCTATACAGACATGCATTATTTCCAGCAAAAGGGTTGGTGAGACAGTATTATGCTTTATGGTTATCAGGCACTGTTAAGATAATCACACCCACATGGTCAAATGTCAAAATGGCAAAAAGTTTTAAGGAGAATTTAACCAAATATGTCGAGACAAAATGGTTGATATATATGAACAAAAGTGATTAAATTGAAAGAAGACAACTTAAGTCATCTCTCCCATGGACATTTGTCCACATTTCTACTTTCTCCACTCTACAATCTAATGGATGAACAAACAGAAAAGTGTACATATGCTTGATTATCCATTCAGAAGTATGAATTATGTATGTATGTATGTATGTATAAATATTTCAAGACAAACATGTTTATATCTTCTCAAAATATCAAGAAAATTTATTAAATCTTTATAATGGTTTTGATTTTTCAAAAGACCCTAGACATCATTACAAAGAGTTAGAGAAATAAATAGTTTTCATGGACATTATGGTTTCCAGGTGTTTTTAATTTTTAAGACCTTGGGACTATGGACAGAGAATTGTCCTAAAGACTATGAGGCCATTCACTGTAAAAAGTGATTTGTTTATTTTCCTACAGAATCCTAGTATATAAAAGTTTATAGGACATTTAGAGCAGTTTACTTCAATGTTTTCATTATATAGATAAGAAAATTAAAAATGTGCATTTTTCACCCCAAGGTCATATTAGAATCTAAATTCATTGTCTCCAAACCCATTCCTCTTTCCACTACTCTTCAATATTTCACACAAGCTGATGTATGCACAGACAATATACATAATGTTATTTAGATGGAGTGTATATATCTTCACTCCTATAGAATTGTGACCCTAAAGGTATGTGTCCAGGTCCAGACTGTTTAAACTCTAAATCTCACGAGAAAAAATAAACGAAAACGGAGGAAATGCCTAGAGACTAATTGTGTCTTTCTTATCCCATAAATTGTTCTTCTAAACCTGAAGACAAAAGAAATCACTATTTTAATTACTTTAAGCAGTAGCTGCTGATTATGTGCACTAAAACTGCTACTTCATGTGTGTTGCTATTAATGGTAGTTAAAAGCAGCTATTAAAACCTCATTCAACGTGGTAGAATCTCACATATTCTGTGAGCTTTGATGAACTAGATCAATAATATAACCAAGAACGTATTTTCCTTTCTTAGTCACAATACCACACTTGTCATCTTTGTAAAAGGCATAAATGTATCATCCATAGCTCAACTGCATTGTGTTACAAAAATGACCCTATGAAAAATTATGTTAAATAGGTGGATTTCCCAAATTTAAATGGACTGGAAGTTTGTATATTGGCAAAATTTTTGTGATTTCTGTATTCTGTGGTTTTCAGTACTAGATATTTCCAAAGTTATCTTTATATGTCTACTTATTTAACTTATTCTAAAATACAATATTCTGTAATATCTTCTTTTTCTCTCAATCAAAAGCATATCATGCATCAATACCTTCTTTTCCAATGACCTTATTTAGTTAAATGTATAAAATATTTGGTTTCTTTATGACATTTGAAACTGTTAATCAGAAACTTGAGACTGTGTCTCACTAATCCATCTCTCTCCTTGTGTTTTAGAAGTGATTTAAAGTGCCACAGGATGCACAACACATGTTCCCTGTTCTTGAGTTTTAAACAAATCTGGCCTTCTCTATCTTTTTTTTTTTAAATTTGCACCCTCCATTAGAATCAGAGTTCTTCCTTCAGAGGACCTGTGTTCATTTTCAGCAATGGGTCCATCCATGGCATTCTTTTGTTGCTTCTATATCTCTGACTAAAAGCTTACTTGTCTTGGATCTTCATTTTCAAGTTTTCATTGAGATTTTTGACATTTGTACTTTTATTATTTCTTAGGCTTTCAAATGCACATCCCAAAATATTGGTATACTCCCTCTATGACTCTAAAATTGTTTATATTCCTGCATTTATTTCTACACTAAGTTGGATCATGCTCCTTTGAGGATGACCAATCCTCAGTCATATAACTTAATTACTCTGGACATTCTTGGTTATGCCTAGATCTTTATGTGCTAATGAACTTTTATTTCTGTTAATGTTGCAGCTGTGCAATCCACTCCCACTCTGGTCCTATCACCTGTCATCTTCTAATCATATTCCTTATCCTATCTCAAGATTAAATAGCTACTTTTAGAAGTTGAAGCTGTAGTTACTCCCAACTTACTAAAGGCTCACATTAATACTTAAAAAAAATAGGTTCTAAATAGAAAACTACTAGGATAATCTATCACTCTCAGAAAGATTATATGCACAGAAGGCAGTTTCCTTGTCATAGAAATGGTGGAAACAGTACAAAATATATAAGCTAGTCCTTGATACATATTTAAATAACTTGAGCCATAATTAATTTTGACAATGCTAGAATCAGATTTTCAATATTACTGGATGTAGTATTGATAAGCTATAATTGAAATAATTTTGTTTCTGATTAATATTTTCCATTAGGCAAATATATATAGGACTCAAATTAATTAATTATCACTACCACTTACGTAGTCCATGAATTTTAGTAGGCTGATTTTTCCTTTATATTTTTAATAGGATATATATGTAAAATACTTTGCTGATTGCATTGATATTCTTTAAACTACCTTACAGAATGAGCTACCAAAAATTAAAGTTATATTCCATTTCTAAGTTTTATTTCATCTATTAAGATAAAATTTTAATAAAAATTAAATTTCCTGAAAAGTAACTACTATTTTTAAATTCAGCTTTTAAGTACAAAGATAAAAGTTGAGATAATATATTGGTGATACTAAGCATCAAACCCATAAGGCTTTTCCTCTCTCACCTCAGTGTTCCTGTATAATGGTTCTCATAAGTCATGTCAGCACACCCTGGTCAGAGACTTGTCATGGCGCTGCAATATCATTCTTCAATTTACTCCTGTGTCCATGGTGTAGCAAGAAATGAAGTCTTGCAGATGGCCACATTAAGTTCAGAAAATCAGTATGAAGCAACAAGTTTTTAACAGAAAAATGTTTCTATTTACACACCTGTAGCCAGGTATTTATGTATTACAGAAAATTTCCTTATTCTACAATTAAATAAATATTATCCTTAACCTACTACATGCCAGCCTTTAGTAATGCTAACCATAAAACTTAAATTGTAATTATGTTAGTCATTATGAGATAAAAATTCATTAAAATATGCATCTTAGAACATAATGCTTTATGTTAAACCATGGTCACCAAATCTCCAGAAATATTTCAAATCTCTATTTCCCAAAGTTCCTCTTCTATTTTATAATAATATTACTTTCTTTTTACCACAAATAATAAGGTTTTGGTTGAACATTCACTGTATTTCATCAAAATATCTTGCCTGCATTTTGTTGACCTCTCATTGTGACTTAGCTTACCTTAGAAAAGGTCTTAGGGCAAGGATAGGAGAGAGAATTTTAAAGTACTTATTTCCCACCTCTCTCTTTGTACTCTGAAGGTGAATTGGTTAGGATCAGGAAAAACAATGGTATGCCTAATAATAGCTACAGTAAGGCAAACAATTACAGGACAGTGATATTCAAAAGGAAAATGCAGAAACATTTTTTTAAATGAAAGTAGAATATACTATATGAATTTGAAGGCCTTTTCTTAAACAGCTACCCTTATAGACTGTAGTAATGGCTTAACAAGCTAGCAATGACGTCAGGAGCCCAAAGTTTCAGATGCCAGAGATTGACAAGTGTCCTGGAAATGGTAGCCCTTTTAACCCAATGTTATTCTGAGTTCACAATTACACTAAAGATTAATCTTTATTTTCCTGAGATGAAAGAAAAAAGATTTTTCTTATGCTTGAACAACTTTACCTATTAGGAAACAATAGATAAGGTCAACATATATGAAATAGATTTGAAATTGGGTGCAAAAGAAGCAGGCCAACAACCAAGCCACTGGGGGGAGGGAAAATGTTTAAAATGTGGCTTCTGTCACCCAGGTTCCTTCAGGTTCAGGTTCCTATCACCTCTGTTTAGCAGTTGTCAATCAAAATGCAATTTAACAATAGGGTTTTATTTACAATTAACAGGAAAAACAAGAAGTCCTTAAATCCACAGGTGGCCAGTTATCTTACACCAGTCATCATTTTTAGTCCCCAAAGTTCCAAAGACGCTCATGCTCATGATGGTGCCCCTTTACCTCTCCAAACCTGAGGCAGGTACTCTGAAAAATCCAGTCTTTCTCCAGCATCTTCTCTTTTCTTCTTCTCTCTCTGTGATCTGAGCTGCTTGACTTCTCCAAGGCTCATCAAAGTTTTTCAACAAATATTGATGCATAAATCAGTTTTCCCAATCCCTGGATATCTCCAGGTACCAGGTTTCTGTGCCATCTTGCCGTAGTGTCACACTTTCCACACTGGCCATTCTTCTATCAATCACATGGCTCCTTGGCACCACCAGCTCACTCTTCCAGGGGACTTCTGCTAGCCTGTCATTCTCATCTCTCCTTTCCCAAAATTCTGTCTCCCTCTCAGTCTCTGCACCTTTCCTTTTATCTCCTTTTTCATTTTTTCCTCCCGAAAACCAGAGGCTCCAAACAATTTCCCCTCACACACCCTTTTTGGTGCTTCATTTTTTCTTCCCTAGCTGGAATTTACAACAAAGTAGAAAAAAGAAGGACCCTTATCCAGTTTAGGCCATCTTTTACCTCTGTGTTTTTCAAACATAGCTAATGACAATCACTTCTCAAATTTTACTGCTGCCCTTATTCAGGTCCTGGCTTCAGATTCACAGAATATGCTGAATGTTTTTAATATGGAGTTTCTGTTTTTTTTATCATAGAGAAGTCACTTAGATATGACTTAGCATGTGAAAAAATGAAATGGCTCTGCACTGTTAAGTAATTATTAACAAGGGAGACAAAAAATTGTGCCTTAAAAGTGACAAACAAAACATTGTTCAGGTACTTTTTTTATTACTGTTGCTCATAATCTCCTTTATATGAAAAAGCAAAGAGTAATAGCCAGTTAACCATTTAACTCATGCAAAATTGTCAAGAAGCTAAAATTAACTAAGTCATAGAGAGTATGACTTTGTTTAACTGAAAGAACCTATAGAAATCAGTTATTTTTATCGATTTCTACTTAATTATTATAAGTTAAAAGGATAAAATTTTGACTTATATTCTGATATTAGCATGTTAAGAACAAGACTGTTCAAGAGCATGTAATTTGGAAATTTTGCCAAAAAATTTCTAAAACTTTCCCCCAAATATTATCTTTCCATCATCTGTTTTTCTGATCATAGAATCTGAAAATAAGTAAGTATACAGAAGATAGTAAATGTGAATAAGATTTAGATAATAATTATTGTGATTTCCTTGGGATACATATCTTAGAATTTTGAAATGAAATTTAGAATTTGTGTAATAAAATCTTAGAATTATGTAATAAAATCTTGGAATTTGTGTATTAAAAATGCAGAGACTTTCTACAGTAAAAGCAGCCATCAATTTTTTCTTTTATGTTTCTTTACAAAAAACAAACTTCTTACTTGGTTTAAGCTGTTTATTTTTATAGTTTGCTAATTAAGCAATAGTTTCTCATTGTTGTAAATCAAGGACTGTGATCTCATGAATCAAACCTTGTCTGTGACTGGTTTTTTCACATAAGTTTTGTTGCAGTGCAAATATCCATTTGTGTTTTGTCCAATGCTGCTTTCCTACAGCAAGATCAGAATTGAGTACCTGACACAGAGACTTTATGACTCACAAGATTTAATATTAGTTACTATTGGGAATTTTACTTAAAAAAAATGACTGTTAACTGTTTTTGTATGTGAGTACTTATTTTGTTTCCAGAAAGTAGATTGATTTAATCAATTTTCATTTCTTTGTCTACTCACTAGTAAAAGCTGTAATTAATACATTTATTTGTCTTTTAAATTACTGATGTCACAAATGAGTTTTTGAAAACTACATCATTAAATCTGTTTCATTCATCAATTTATCAATATTCATATTGGTTTCTGTAGCCATCAATTTAACTCTGAATATAAACTTACTGTAATGTTTTAATTGTAAAGTAGTACTTATATTTCATGATTATATTTAGAAATTTTCTTTACATCTCACTCTTTTAAATAAAAATTTACATATTTTCAAGTTAATCCACCAATCAAATCTTTAGATTTTATGTGCAAGTGTAATCTATTAATTGCAGAGATTATTTTAGGGAAAAATAGTTCTTGATTTTTCAAGTCTTTGTGATGGTATCTAATTCATAGTAAAAAAAAGTAGGTTCTCAATAAATATTAAGCACATTATTACTGTATTTGCTGTTATTATTTAATTTTTAAAATAATATAGTCAATCCGGATTTAACTATTCTTTATTAACTATGTAACTTTTAACTAGACCTAAATTTCAGGTGTTTTTCTCTAAAACTAGGGAAAATATCTACTCTGTGAGTTGTTATTGAATGTCAAAACTGTGAGAAGAATTTTCTTTTTATGCTACTAAATCAAGGTACATGGTATACTTTAGTGAAGTTTACATGATATACTCTTCTATATTTCCACTACTCAGAATTTTTCTAGGCACATAAATGTGTTATCAACACTTAAATTAGACATGCTCTCCATGGTTTTCAGTTTGTTTCATACATGTCAGACTTACTCTTCATCTGCTGAAAACACATAGTTACTCTTAAAAACAAAGACTGTTCCACAGTCTAGCACAATATAGGCCACATGACTGATGTTTAATAAATGCTTGTTATTTTGAGTTACGGCAACCAGTTAGGAAATGTGTAGGCCTCTAGAACCAGAAAAAGGCAAAAAGATCTTATTGTCCTTTCTACACAAAAACAATTTATAGTCGAATATATAACAATGATGTAGAAAAGCTTTGAAAATTTCTATAAAATTCTCCACTTCAAAGTACATTCTCTACAGCAGTGATGTAAAGCAAATTATGAGACATTTGTTTTACAGAGATTCCACTATTATAGATGACTTATATGAAGATCACAATCAAATAACTCCCCAATAAAGTCTTTATCATGCACATATATAAATTATGTATATATACACACATACAAATAGGGAGATTCAATTTTTTTATATTAGTAAATGCCTTATTTTACCTTCAGTGACAATGCTTTATATTATAAAATATTATTTCAGAAATCTTAGAATCAATAGTTAGAATATGTGAACATATGCAGATTTCTCCTTTGTATTCTCTTAAATCATTTGTTTATGAGTCAATGTTTAAATGTCATGTGCAGGTATGTCCCCATCCACAAAATACATAAATAGACATTATTACTATAGTGCTAATGTGCTAGATATCGCCTTCATTTTGCTTGCATTTTTTTTGAGATGTCCAAGTTATAAATGTAGTAAGTAGTAGAATCCTAATTTGAATGTAGAACTAGTTTTACCATATGATCTATATGTATTACCCTGCTCCTTAACTTTAAGGATTGTTGACTTGAATGTATTTGCTTGCAGATGAGGAAATAAAGAGCCCAAGTAACATCAGATATAATCCTAGGTTTCCTTATGTCTAGTTCACATATCTTTTTATTATTCCAAACCTCTTCACTCTATTTTTAATTTCTAGATGTCTTAGAATACTTGTCACCCCTGAGTTATGTGTAAAAATATAATGATCATATATATTGAAGGTTATATTATGCAAAATCAAACTACAAAGAACTTTGCAAAAAGAATTTTGGATAAAAGCAATAGAACCTGTAAATAATTTGCATATTTCATTACATTTTATGGTTTTATTGTGGAACAAACATTTTAAGGACTGTAATAAAGTGATGTGCTTTAGTTAAATATTTCATACTATCAAATATAGACTCCATTAAAAGCTTCTTTTCCCTGTAGAAACGTCTGTGCACTATAGTATTTTCAATAGAATTACTGACTATAGTTTGTTTTCACACCAAATATGTGACTCTTTTCAAGTTAATGGATAAATTTGCTCATCTCTTTCTTTATTATAAGGCGAAGATAAATAAGTCTTTTTCACTCAATCTGCTGAGATAACTTGTGCCCATGCCAAAAGGTGATCTGTTCTAATCAACTTCACGAAGTCTGATGGAATTACACTGAACATATCTCATACCTGACACAACTACAGAATGATACAGTTCAGGACAAACATTGGTGACCTGAATAATACATGACAGACAGATGACCGGGTGAGAAAAGTAATTTTTCACCTACACCACTTGAGTTTCTTTATTAAAGGCTGAGACATGTTTGATGGAAAGAAGGCTGCTTTGCCAGCTAAAAGCTGGTGTGTTTTATTAATAGCTCAGTCAGTATTCCCCTGCCGTTTTACTATTTGAAACATGTTATTTTGACAGTAAAATACAATAGACATCTACTCTGCATGAAAACTCAACAATTGAAAAATATTTCAAGAGAATGTAAGGTTGTTGGTTATCAGATATTATTATTTTTATATACTTATATATTCAGGAATAGTAAGCTTACTGAATATAAATATCAAATTTTAAATTGGGGAACAGATTATTTGTGAGCTGATAGTTCAGAGTTGCTTATATTTCTTTTTGCCACTCAATTTTGTACAAAGAAAATGCAAGGAAAAAGTGAAGTTGCTAATAGTCATATATCATATATTTTTTAATACATGATTTTAGGTAAAAAGAAATATAATTACTTTGGAGAATATTCCTTGACAAGTATTTTGGTATAGTTATAAACTGCATAATTTGACAGGAAAGGATGTTTTAATAAAAGATAATCTTATTATTTAAAATGCAATTTCATAACTTTAAATAGGTTAAACCATACTGTTTAAAACAAATAACTGGTCTTGATAGGCATATTTAAATGAAAAAAGTAATCTATACCAAGAATATCTATTTTACATGCAAGTAGGAAATTTATTTATTTATTTATTTATTTATTTATTTATTTATTTATTTATTTATTTATTTATTTATTTATTTATTTATTTATTTATTTATTTTTGAGACTAGGTCTTGCTATTTTTGCCTGTGCAACTGCAGGTTCACATTGCCTGGGGTACCACAGACTTAAACAATCCCCACCCTCAGCTTCCCAGGTAGCTCAGATTACAGACACACACTACCACGTCCAGCTATATGTTTTTTGGAACTAGGTCTCGCTATGTGCCCTGGCAGGACTCGAACCCTGATTCCTGGCCCCAGTCATGACTTCCTAGGCTGCCACCCACAGGCATTTGCCACCATGTCCGGCCAGAAATTTAGTTTTTAAAATAGCTTACAGCTCAAATTAAGCATTGGTATCATATTATACAAGAATTTATGTAATACTTATGTTTTGCTCTATATCTTTTAAACTCTGAGCAACAACACTGAATAAATATTAAAATGTGCTTTAATGGAATAAATATTTTAGTGGAAGAACATATGTAATAAAAAGTGGATTTTATATTATGCCAGTTGGCTTATAAGTACAATGAAGAAAAAAAAAGTGTAAAAGAATAGTAAAGGGTGAAGTTAGTATAACAGTAGATAGGGAGGTCAGGGAAAGATCTTACTAACAACATTATACTTTTAATAAATAGTGATTAACTTAATCATGGAATAATGTAATCAGGTTAAATTAAACATTTCAGATATAACTAATAACAAGCAAATAGACTCTGTGATACAGGTATTTGGAGTGAGAACACAGATGGTAGGAAATGAGAAATATGGGAAATGGGGAACAATAAAAAAAGCAAATCTTGAAGAGTCATCCTGACCATGCTAAAGAATGATTTTGACACTCTAACATACAAGGTCACTGGAGGATCTTGAGCAATAAGAGCTGTTTTGGCTCTTTTTAAAACAATTATTTATGTTCATACATCTAGATTCACAGTAGAAGGTGAAAATATAAAAAGTGGTAGGAAACCATCTTAGTAATGCAGATCATTATGGCAGTGACTTAGAATGGAGTGGTAATATAAAGTCTTCAGGTACTTTAAAGGCTCTGTTGCTGGATTAACTATGCACAATGTAGACAGGGCTCAAAGATGAGTTTCTTGGTTTCTAAACACCTGAATAAATAAAATTAGAGTCACTGCTCATTAAATTAAAGAAGACTAGGATGAGCACATTTAGACAAGATGGAAAACTGGACATTTTATTATTGTATTGTTTCCTAAGACACCCCAACAATGTAATTAATATTAATTGAATGATCTGAAAGAAGTTTATTCTGTCAGCTGGAAGCCAGTGTTCAAAATTAAAGTATCAACCTGGCCACACTATCTCACTAACACAAAGCCTCTACAGGAACATTCCTTATCTCTTCCTGCTTCTAGCAGCCTGAAACATTTCTTGGTTTGTATCGGCATAATGTCTTCCTCCTGGACACATGAGCATTCACTGTTACTCTATGACTTCAGATACCTGTCTTTTAAAAGGAAACCATTTGTAGTGAACTAGGTCTGTTTTATTCTGACCTCATTCTACCTCAAGTAATCATACCTGCAACAATTTATTTCAAAATAAAGTGACAGCCCCTAGTACTTAGAACTTGGACATGTCTTTTCTGGGGGACACAACATAATAATTCTGATTATGTTAGCATTGAATATAAAGTGTTCAAGTACAGGTGTTTAATCATAAGTTGAATATGAATTTGAAAATGAATATTGAAAATCATGACTGTATATATGATATCTAAAGTCATAAGCTGAGATAAGTCTAACTATAGAAAGAATGCCTAAAGACAAAGCTCTGTAATATTCAATTATAAAAGAGGGATTTAGAGAAGTAAGAATAAAATAGAACCAATAGTGGATTTAAGGATCAGTATAAGAGACACAAGAAAATATATGCCTACAGAGGGAATACTCAATACTTCCTGTCTGGTAGCTTCTCCCTGAAGACCATTACCTAGACATAATTATTAATTAGGGTTGCAAAGTGGTGATATTCTAATTATTCTTTTATCATTTATCATCTAGAACATAAAATAAATATAACTAACTAAATAAATAATAAATTTCCCTTTGTCATCTATTAGTTGTCCTGGATAGAGTTTTTATAAGAGTGGGAAAGTATGTTTTATTGCCTCTGTTTATCAATTTTAAGAATATGAGTTGGTTCTTTAACAATATTAACCACCATTTTTTATAATATATTTTTGCATCATTATAGCCTGCCATTTTCAAATATGATAGACTGTCTTCAATATGTTATGCTATTAGATTCACTGAAGCTCAAATTGCCTTATCTGGCTAATTATACCACTTGGCTTTGGATTCCTTTTGATATGACTCTTTCCATCTTTGATAGATCCCTTGATCTCTAGTACAACATCTTGTAAAATTCCCATTTCATGCCTGGGAATTGGCCAATTCTCCAATGTGTCTTATTTTTTTCTTAGAGAGAAATCATAATTTGGGGCCAAGATTTTGGTACTAATGGTATTTTCAGCGATAGTTCCTTGGTGATGTTCTCTAAGCTTTTTCAAAGGACAGAGTTGGAAAATATACATTTTTATTTATATTCTAGGTACATATATTATAATTTCACACTGTTACTATCATAGCTATATATTAAAGAAAATTCTTATTACTTTTTATAATATAAAAGTAGAGTAGATACAGATTAATTTTTACTCTTATTCATACTTCAAAATAAAGAAACAAAGGAAAAGTGCATACAGAAATTTTGAATTCGGTATTGAGTTTAGATGTTTATTCTGAAACTAAAAATCACTTCTCTAACTGAATAGCACCATTATAACTGAAAATTTATCTCAGACTTAGCTGAGTTTCATGTCACTTATTGTCATGTGATCTACTTTTTCTTTTATATGATTTTGTTATATTCTTAAAATTTTAGTTCTTCCATATAAACTTTATAATTTTTGTTTCCATTTTTTAGATAACATTGTGTTCCTTCCAAGGCACATAACTCTAATATGCTCCATTATACTGACATTTCAATATAGTTTTTCTCATGTAGTGTTCAATATCTGTGGTGAGTTTTTCAGTATTTTGTTGTTATATTTGATTGTTTATTTTTCCAGTGCTTTATCTATACTGGTTAGTATCTACAAATAGAAAGGTTTTTCTTTTGACACTAGAAATTTCAACTGACCACACAACCTATTATATAAAGGTAACTCATAGTTTAGATGATACTTTCGTACTTTCAAATTGTTTCATTTTTCCTTTCTAGTACGTAGAATTTATAGCTCATACTCCTGTTCACAGCAAGTAGCTCTCCAAAACAAAATTAGACTATACTGTACATAGTAAGCTAGTGTATAATTTCTAAGTTTTGGGAATTTCTAGTATTTTAATGCCCACCATTATGCTAAACATCATTTTTTGATGTATATTTGGTTATTTTCATGTTAAGAAATAAAACTGAACTATTTCTATATATTTTGGGAAACAAAGATCAACAATTAGAATATCAAAATAAGCCCAGGTCAAGAATAAAATTAACTTGTTGACTATGAAAATTTTTGCGCATTGCACCAAATAAAAGAAAATATCTGTTTTATTTAAAGATAAGAAAATGATGTTACCATCCCTCACCCATTTTGTGCTCTTGTACATATCTATACCCTCTAGGGATTCTTTATGCACACTGAAATCTATGACTGATTACCAAACCTGACTGTGCATAAGCATCTCTGAGGAACTTCTGTGTAATGAAGAGTCTCAAGACTGACTTCCCTGAGATTCAGGTTTTACAATTCTGGGAAAGGAGTAGGATTATGTGTAAAACATTCTCCAGGGAATGTGTGATAGAGCTTGTTTTGAATTATTGCTCTGGACCATATGAGGTCTACAATTTATTATATGCTCAACTTTGGAGCATTATTCTAGTCTATAAACATTAAAAATATTGACATAAATGTGAGCATATTATATTAAAGCATATGCTAGAAGCATATGTTTTGAATACAGACTATGTAAAAAATGAGATTAGAATCATCTATATATAAATGGTCTACTGTGTTTCTTTTCTTAGACTGTAAGACAGAATTGATGTAGAGATTGGCTAGTGTTAATTTTGACCAGGATTTCTGCAGAAGCTTTGGAAAGCTTTAAAAGAATTTAGGTTGTTTGGTAAATTTTGGCTACATTTTTAAGTAAACTATAATCCATTGTGGTTAAGCACATATATCTTTTATTAAAAAGAGAAGTGACATTAATGATGCTATTATTCAAAAGCATTGTAATGTTAAAACTTTCTGCCCATAATGCACATATTAATGATCAATTTATTTTGCCACAGGGAAGAAAAGAACATTTTTAACTATACTATGGGTTGTCACAGACCCTGGAATTGAGTCACATAAAATGTTGCTGCAAAACTTGTAATTAAGAGTCATCAGTTGTACTTTTTTTCTTTGTTTATAATATATAAAAAAATTGGTAGGGACATATATACTGAAAGTTTTATTTAAAATAAAAAAATATATAGCTTTAAAATATAGAGAAAGAGGTAAATAGGCTACCACAGTCATTTAATAGGGAAGAATGCCCAGAACAAAGAAGCCTGGATTAAATAAACATATCAAAATGAAAAATCAATAATTCTTAATTCCCACTGGTTTCAAGATATTAGGATTTGTCACAAGCTTCACTTTTTATAAAAATTTCTATCCTTCTGTGCCCCCTTTTCATATTTTAATACTCTTTGTTATAAGATATTCCAATAATATCCAGGCATTCTACTTTTAAAGGCATCAAGATTTGACTTGACAAAATATAGGCTGTCTGCTTGTCTTGTAAAGATAAAACATCTTGTTACATAAAGAAATGACGTTTATTAATTTTCCCTATGAACAAATATTATAAATATAGATGTTCTTGTAGTTGATCAACAAATATTACCTACATTTGTTTGATGTGACTGTAAGAGAATTCCTGTAAGTGGACCACACATGTATCTACTGAAATTTGTAACTTATGAAAAAGGGTCCACAAATTGTAGAGATGCAAATAAGAAGTAGTAGACAAGAACACATCTTATATATTTATTACAAATTTCTCAGCTCCTATGTATATTTTTATCACAGAAGATATTTTCAGATGATATTAATGTAAAGTTATAACTTAGCTTTAAATAATTCAGTTATTTAAAATATACATTTTAGATATGGGCTATAATTTTCAGAGAGTTATGTTTTTATTACAAGGAAATATAGACACCTTTCCATTGCAATTCAAAAGAAGAGAGCAACACTGGAATCTTTGTCCAAAGAAAGTGAAAACACATAGCAACCTATGTTCATGTACCATTGTTTATAATAGCCAAAATATAGAAACAGTCTAAATGACCACCCATGCTTGACTGGATCAAAATAAATAAAATACAGAGGTGTGATGTCACAAGGGAAAATGAAGCCTTGTCATTTGAGATATCAATGAACCTTGAGGGCATTATACTAAGCATATATATCAGAGAAAGATGAATGATATATGATCTCATGTACATATAAAACAATATAAAACAACAATGAACTCATAGATAGAGAACAGATAGGTGGTACCAGATATCTTGTAATTATCATACAATATTGATCATGTTTGCATGGCTGTATTAGACCCCTTATTCCCCATCCCACCTCCCTTTTGCCCTTTCCCCCTCTGGTCACTCCAACTCCTCTCACTGTAAGCTGTTGGTCTATGTTAAGTCTGCTGATCTTTTTCTTTTTCTGGAATTATGTCTATTTTTCTTGAGTACAGACTTGCACTCCTGGACAGCAACAGATGAGGTTACTCAGATCTCCAGAAGTAGCTGAGGCAGATAGTCGGAACGAGCACATCAGAAATTTATTGTAGGGAAGATATGTGGTGCACTTCTCCAGGATCCTTTCTGGTGTCTGTCACATGTTGCTGGTTCTGTGCCATATAGTTCTGATATCTGGCCAGATACAGGGAGGTTTGCAGAGGTGGGCAAAAGGGAAATGGTGGTCAAGAAGCCCAAACTTCTAGATATAAAATAAACAATCATAAGGATTTACTGTACATCACAGCAACCACAGGTAACACTACCACAATGCATATCTGGTTGTTCATGACAGTAAAAATTTAGAAGTTCTCATCACAAGGAAAAATATATGACTATGTATGGTGACCTATATTTAGCCATTACTTTGTACATCTGAAATTATGGCTTGTCAATGAATATACCATATGAGTGTCTATCTCAAGAAACTATTAAGAGAAATGAAAAATTCAGCAAGAAAGAAAGCAGTTTGGGCCACAGTCATGACAATTACTGTTGTGTTTCATATTCAATTCAATTATTCTGTAGGATATGTTTTTTTTTCTTTTTAAATCTTCGAGTTACTTGCTCTACGATCAAAATTGAATCAGATATTTGTATTTTGTTGAAGAAGCAATTCTATGAAATAAATCTGTATTTGACTATCATTTTATTTAAAGTCTCAGAGAAGTGCCTAATCATTTCTAAATTATCACATACTTCAATAAAAAAACATCTTTGCCGGGCGTGTTAGTGGTATAGTGGTGAGCATATCTGCCTTCCATCTTTGACTTAAAGTTTTATTTACAGTGGGTATTTAATTTAGAAAGCAAAAAAAACCTGCAGTTTGAAGAGTAAAAGTATCAGCTCCTTAATGACCACCTATTCACATCTGTTAGCAAATACATTCAAGAGCATATTTTACAAACTTTCATATTTTGATTCTTGTTCCAGAATTTTTCTGCAAGTCACAATCCTGATTTTAAATTGTGTGACTAGAAACAATGAGTATATATGAGTAGTTCAGAATGAAGCTGATGACATAGCAGAGTAAGGCCCATTAGAAAGAAAAATGTTTGCTAAAGGAAGATGGAGATTTAACTGATACCGTAAACTGCTCTTAGTTACAGCAAAGTTGTATGTTTTTATTTTATCTGTGGTATTTAGTTTCAACCAAAATAAGGAAAAGTGATATACAAAAGTAAATAATTGATAATAACAACAACATTATCCACGAGCCTTAAAATTGTTGAAGGCAAAATAGCTCAAATGATTCTTTAATGCCTTTCAGGCACATCTGAATCAAATAAGGTAATTATTCTTTAAAATGCTTACACAAAGTCTGATTTGCATGCTAGTAATTGCTATGCCTTGTGGCATCTAGCAATTGACACAGCAATGATTTTAATTATTGTAATTTCATCAGTATAAATACTTCAAAGTTATGCAAATACTACCTCATAATCCACATAGACAGCTCAGAGTATTTGATTTACTAGTCTTGTAAGTCTCTTTGTCTATGCAGTTTACTCTCAGATGTGACTCTGCATTGCAATTGAAGCCTTTCACTCACATCAAAGCTCTAAATCATAACAAGATGAGCTAATTTTACAAAGACTGACACTTCAAACATTAAGTTGCAAATACAATTATAAGATGAAATATAAAAAGGACTTTACTTGGATATCATGAAACACAGATACCTGCAGCTAATCATGTCTAATGTTTCTCTGACATGAGAAAGTAAAGATACAACTCAAGTGCTTTTGAATGAATAGGAACAGAAAATACTCTCCCTGTTGCATGTTAGTGTAAATGCTACAATAGTAAAATTTTACTGTTAATGATACAGATAAATTATTATCTGTATTACTATCATTCATATCATCAGTCAATAGAGGATTACTAAATTTCAAACAAGATTTCCATCATTATGTCTTGTTCCACTGTTTTAGTAAATCTTAGACTTTGCTGATACTCAGGAAGTGAGAACTCTTACCATAAGATATACCTACCAGTTGAGAAACTGCTTTCTAAGAAATACCCTTATAGTGAGAAGCTGGTCTTTTACAGACTTGACTAAAGCTAAAATGTTTGTGAAATAAAGCAAAGAGCTTAATGTTCAAAAGTATTTTAAAATCAACCTGTACTTTTATCTTAGATATTCTAATTGAAATAAAAATATATTGGTAGATATGATCTAAAATTCTTTACTGTTGAAGTTCTATTTTCAAATTGAAAGAATATATGTAACTTAATTGGTACTGATTAATACTTTTTTCCATCTATTCATATCATCATAAGTGTATTAGGTTGCCAGTGGAAATGAAATAGCGAATCATGATAGCAAGATAAAACTTTCCACAGAAAATAGTGAGTCAAAACACATCCATCTATGTGTCTAAAATGGACAAAGGAGAACTTGATTCTCTCTCCTCAGTGCTTTTTATAAACATGCAACTGCTCAGATTCTCTATGATCGGTAAGTCATTTTCTTATCTCCTTAAGTGGAAAGACAAGGTGCACTTGCGGAAAGACAAGGTGTTTACTATTCTTACAAAATTGTGAGTTTGTTAGATAAAATTATAAAATAATATCTAATGAGTCGTGTCCTTTTATTTTCTCCTCCTTTTGAGTATGGATGGAATTGTGACTTGTTTCTAAATAATTAAATGCAACAAATAAACAATTAAATGTGATAAATACTCTAATTAGGTTATAGGTAGGGCAAAGATGATACTATACATCATGTGTATACAGATGTTACATTATATACAGCTCTGTTTCAGCTAACTAGAGAAATTCTCCTGTGGGCTACTATGTTGTGGGAGGGTCACATGGTGGGGAAAAGGGGGTGACCCAGGGACTGGGAGTGATCCTGTGACAGCAAGGTCACAGGGACTTCAGTCCTACAACTATAAGGTGCAGTTTTCAGAGTGGAGTTTTCAAAAAAACCCTATGAACTTGCACTTCAAATTTAGGGAAAAAAAACAGAACTCAGTTGATACATTGATAGCAGCTAAAGAGATGTTAGGCTCAGTACCCACATTAGTTAGGCATAAACTCTTGATGCACAAAAACTACAAGAAATTTAATTTAAGCTGCTTTGTACTATCAAATTTGTGATAACTTGTTCAAAACAATAGAAAACTAATAGACTTGATATATGGAAATGCAACTGATAATATTTTGAGTAACTGTGTGTGTGTATGCATGTGTTTGACTGAAATATTGTCATCACTTACATCTATATTTTAATCTGCAGTTGTATTCAGTGATCACTTGCAGGGGACACTGCATATACATTTAAGTCACAGATTCTCTGATGCAAAATGAAAGTATTAGACAAGATCAGAACACATTACTTGGATTGCCCTGCTGTGTTATAATACAACTCACTTTCTAAACTTTTGACTGGATAACAGTTATAAAACCTATTTCCCAGCTGTACCACACAATGGTACTAAATAACTTATTTAGAATCTATGTAGTACAAGGCAGACTAAATGATGACCACTCAGGCAGATGCAGAATACATTAAAATGCAAGGTTTGGTACTTTAGTCTTTTGATTTTGAACATGTTATTGAAATTCTTTAGCTCCACCTTCCTCATCTATAAATTTTACTGACTGAAATTGACCAATAGGTCTATTCTCATTGTAGTCATTATGATATGACAATAGGAAATTTTAATTTTTATTTAACAACATAATGGTTATACACATTCTATTCATATTTATTTATATCACAATTATTACATTTTGGTGGTGAAAACAATTACTTGTGAATATAATACTGTAGGTCAAAGTATTTCATTCTCAGTTCTTTTCTTGATGATACAAAATGCCTAAAAACCCTTATCTCATTCATAAGTAGGAATAACTACTTAATATAACTACTCCACAATATTTCCTGAATCTTAAAGATGACACATGTGAAACTCTATTACAGTTCCATATAAATACAAAGCATTTGTAATTGTTTCACATAAGGATATTTACGTATACTGCAAAATAATATATACTGAAAATGAAATATCTTAGAACTTGGAGGGGCAGTATTGAAGCAGTATATTGGATCAGCTACCTATTTATTTACATACTCAAGCATAAATTTTGCTTTCAAAAGTATCCAAGAAAAAATTCTCAAATATTTGGCAATTGACAAAAAGACACGCCAACCTCATGTGTTTCAGCTTTGCAAGCTGTAACTCTTACCTACAAAAGTACTGCTGCAAGTTTACCTTGATCCACGGAGGAAAAATAAAAACTGAAAAAGTAACAGACAGCAGCATGAACAGCTAAATATATTCCATGGAACAAACAATGAAACAAAGTAAGATACATCAGTAAGCCACCTTGCATAGTTGTCAAATGACAGGAGTGACATAACTGGAATCACATGCAGGAAACTGAAAGTACTAAAAATGCAGAATTAATTTTGGACTGGCTTCTAGCAAGGTTATGATTTCTCCAAGGTCTCCTCAGACATGCTTTCATTTACTGGACACCCATCAAACCTCTACTTGTTAACACTAGAAATGGAATATTTCAAATACATTCAACAGAAAACAAATCACTTCCAAGCCTAGAATCTTTCTTTTGCCAAGGTTCTTACATTGTATAAATACTTGTTATTTGCAAATATACTACCTACTTCCTTTAACCCCCTTTTTTTATATCATGTGAAAATAGTCATTTTTTGATATGGAAGAGGGGAGACTGATCACAATCAAAGACAAGAGGCATGAAAGAAAAAGAAAAACTGGATATTAGTGGAGCAGAAGGCAGGAGGCATGGAAATAAAAAATAAGAGAAACAAATGATAAAGGAATAGAGAATAAAAGAATGGGATCATAAAGAAGGAAAATGCCTAATGTAGCATGATAGGGTTGAAAGAATATTGATATGGGAAAAAAAATAGAGTGTTGGTTTTAGGAGTACTGTGAATGACCAAAAGGATTGTAGTTAAGGTTAGGTAAGACAGCTAAGGAATCACTAAATTAGCTAATTTAACAATAAGAGCCATATCTTCAAGTTTCACAAGTGAAAAGAATAGAGAAAAATGGGCTAGGTTTTAATTTCAGACTTACAAAATCTCAGCACTGGAATAGTTTTTGGAAAGGACAAATGCCCAAGAAATGTAGGAGAGGCTGGAAGTCTACAAACATCTGTCTGGGTAGATTTTAAGGAGTTTTCTGAAAACTCAGCAAACAATCATGGCATTCTATTAGTAAACAACATTTGAAGACCGAGAACAGGAGGAGTTAAATACCCTGTTCTAGGTTCCTTGAATATAAAGTTAAATGTTAATTTGATATTACCTCTTTAACATCTAATAATAATAACACCTAACCTTTACAAAGAGTTTCATATTTAATAAATCAAAGAGGAGAGAAGGGAACCAGAAAGTGTTGAGTTCTGACCGATACTAGATATTACACATTTTCTGCCCATATATTCCCTACTTATGGTATAAAAACAATTTAGTTTGTAGACTAATAACTCCAAAGTCATATAAATTGTAAGAAAATAGAGCCATCTATTGAATGTGAACATTTATTTTCTTTTTCCATAATAGAGAAGGAAGATAGGAATAGAAAGATTAGAAATGAAAGAGGAAGAGAAATAAAAAAATAAATGAAGATAATTGCTTTTTTTTGAGGTTAGTTTATGGGAAGTAGCTATGCTTATATCATCATAGATTACTTCCAGAGACTAGGCCAGTATTCATACTATAGTTTGTTAAAAGAAGGAAATTCAGATTCTAGGAATTAAAACAACTTGTCCAATTCTGCACATTTAATGAGGGTGTTACAATCACTTTGGTGAACTCTGAAAACAAGACTCATTTTATAAATGCTTGTTCACATCATTGAAGAAGAAACCAGAGCTTGTTTTAGAGATTTGCCACATCTTAATTGGGTGATTATGAGTGTGTTACTCATCTTCTATAAATTTCAGATGGATAATAAATGATGGAGAATAAATGCCTAGCTTACAGAATGCTCTAAGAGCTGCAGATGCTATAAAGTACTTTCAATGCAGGTATTTATGATAAGTAGTTCTACACTTAGAGTGATAACTAGATGACAAGATGCTCAATCAGAAATAAGGAGTATGTGGGGACAACCGTGTATAAGAACACTTGCTTTGGTCTTTCTGGTGTTACAAATCAATAGGAACAAAAAGAGTGAAATATTCTAATCAAAGATAAGCTTTTATTTATTTATTTTTAAATTCATTTTATTGATATGTCACAATTGTGCATTAATTGATCCCTCCTCCTCCCTCCATATTTCCCCTTTGTATCCCTCCTCCAGTCAATACATCTCCCATTTTTCTGCAATTTGTTGGTTGGTTAAGTTGATGTTCAGTTGTTGGTTGTTTGGCCATTGTTCTCTTCCAATATTTGGTAAATGTGTGTGTGTGTTTTTTTTTTTTTTTTTT
>PVHY01019067.1:0-28006 GCA_004024945.1 Uropsilus gracilis
TGCTGTAATTGTGCATATATATGTTCGTAGTAGTCTCTAATTATCTTTTGGATTTGCTGGATCTGTTGTATTATCTCCGTTTTCATTTATGATCCTGTTTATTTGAGTTTTCTCTCCTCTTTTCTTTGTAAGCCTTGCCAGGGGTTTGTCAATTTTATTTATTTTTTTAAAGAACCAGCTTTTGGTTTTGCTTATCTTCTCGATGGACTTTTTGGTTTCTATTTCATTAATCTCCGCTTTTATTTTTGTTATTTCTTGTCTTCTGCTGGGTTTGGGGCTTTTTGTTGCTCTTTTTCTAAGTCCTCAAGTTGGGAGATTAGAGTATTTCTTTGGGCTGTTTCAATTTTTGTTGTTTGGGTGTATTGCTATGAACTTTCCTCGTAGTACTGCTTTTGCTGCATCCCACACATTTTGGAACGTTGTGTTGTCATTGTCGTTTGCTTCCATGTAGGTTTTAATTTCTTTTTTGATTTCCTCTTTTACCCAGTGATATTCCAGAAGCCTGTTGTTCAGTCTCCATGTGATATTTACTCTCCTTATTTTCTTTTCATTGTTGATTTCTAATTTGATGGCTTTATGATCAGAGAAAAAGGTTGGTATTATTTTAAACTTTGTGTACTTGTTCAGGTTTGTCTTGTGGCCTAGTATATGATCGATTTTAGAGAAAGAACCTTGTAATTTGAAAAAAAAGTGTATTCTTTTCCTTGGGGGTGTAGGGTCCTGTATATACCATTAAGTCCATTTGTTCCAGCTCTTCCTTTAAAGCTTTTGTTTCTTT
Organism: Uropsilus gracilis; assembly: GCA_004024945.1. Taxonomy (NCBI): domain Eukaryota; kingdom Metazoa; phylum Chordata; class Mammalia; order Eulipotyphla; family Talpidae; genus Uropsilus; species Uropsilus gracilis. The sequence continues at coordinate 779 of PVHY01019067.1, forward strand.
GTGTAGTTGCTGCTTTGTTGATCTGTCTTGTGTTGAGAGTGGCGTGTTAAAATCTCCTACCACGTATGTGTTTTCATCCATATTTGATTTCAGTTCTACTAGGTGTTGTTTTATGAATTTTGGTGTTCCCTCATTAGGTGCATATATGTTGATTACTGTTATGTCTTTTTGGTGGATTGAACCTTTTACCATTATGTAGTGGCCGTCTTTATCTTTTGTCACTTTTGTTAATTTGAAGTCTGCTCTGTCTGAAACAAGAATGGCAACTCCTGCTTTCTTGTGGGGGCCGTTTGCTTGTAGTGTAGTTTTCCAGCCTTGCACCTTCAGTCTATGCTTATCCTTAGCGATCAGGTGTGTTTCTTGGAGGCAGCAGAATGTCGGGTCCTGTTTTCTGATCCAGTCTGCAACTCTTCGTCTTTGGATTGCTGAGTTTAGACCATTGACCTTTAGGGTGATTATTGGTATTTGTGATTCTAATGGTTTCCTGGTGGTCATTTGGGGTTTATTTTGTGTTTTTGTTTCTTGTATTTGATCTTCTTATGGTTTTGGTCTTGTGGCCTCCTGCAAAATTTCTTGGAGTGGGGGTTTAGTGGTAGCAAATTTCCGGAGACTTTGCTTGTCGGAGAAGGTTCTAATTTTTCCTTTGTAGAGGAAGGATATCTTTGCAGGGTAGAGTATTCTTGGCTCGCACATTTATTCTTGGAGTTTTTTGTAGATGTGTCTCCATTCTCTCCTTGCCTGGAGTGTCTCTTCAGAAAAATCTGAGGTCAATCTAGTGGATTTTCCTTTGTAGGTTATCTGTTTCTTTTCTCTAGCCATTCTCATTATTTTTTCCTTATCTTGGCTTCTAGGAAGTTTTACGATGATGTCTCGCTGTGGCTTTTCTTTCATTAAAGTAGTTTGGTGTCCTTTTGGCTTCCTGTATGTCTACTTTCATTTCTTTCTTCAGATTTGGGATGTTCTCCTCTATTATCATTTTGAACAGCCTTTCACTTCCCATAACTCTCTCCTCTCCTTCTGGGATTCCTATTACTCTTATGTTTCTTTTCCTTAAGGAATCTGACATATCTCTGAGCTTGTCTTCAGTCCTTCTACTTTGTTTCTCTCATTTTCTTTCTTTGTCTTCTCTTTTTCGTATCCTCAAGTGTGCTGATTCGTTCCCCTACTTCATCTATTCTACTGCCATGGCTTTTCTGTGCATTTTTGAGCTCATCTATTGCAAGCTTTAAATCTTGAGTCTCTTTCAATTTCAATTTTAGGGATTCATTTTCTTTCTTTAGTTCATTGATTAGGTTATGCGTAATGATGCTTTCTTTTTTATATGTTTCTACTTCTTCCCTTAGTGCATTAATTGCTTCTATCATACTGTTGTCCTTTTTTTTTCTAATTCTTCTCTTAATTGTTGGAAAGCATTTAACATGTTAATAGAGGAATCTTTTTCTGAAATGCAAATCATTTCTTTGATGTTTACTGGAGATTGTCCTTTCTTTATTGGCAATAGATTACTTCCTGTAGGGCTTGCGCGCATGTTTAAAGTTTTTCTCCTCACTGTGTTTTGCTTTTGAACCTTTTCTACATATTAAGAAACAATGGATCTTGTGTTGGTTGGCATGTTGATGGGAGTGTATTCCAGGTTGAAAGTAGATCTGTACTTTAGTTTAGTAATTTGCGCCCGCGCTGCTTGCGATGCCGGTGCTAGTAACCTCCAACGTTTAACTGGGTCTGGTCAAGGTGGGCGGGTTTCCAAGAGGAACCTGGCTGCGGGCGTTGGCTCCCAGGGATGGCGGAGAGGGCGGCACGGCAAAGGGGTCCCTTCCAAAGGCCTGGAGCTGGCACGGTGACCTCCAACAGCTATCCTGTGTGTGGGCAAGGTGGGCGGGATTCTAAAGGAAACTGGCTGCGGGGGTTGGCTTACAGGGATGGCAGAGAGATGGGCACATGCGAAGGGTTCCTTCCCAAAGGGCTGGAGCTGGCGTGGTGACCTCCAATGGCTAACCTGGGTGTGGGCAAGGTAGGATTGTTCCCAATTATTATTAACGATTTTTTCATTCAAATTCCTGGTGATTTAGGCCATTTAGGTCACAGGCAGTGTTTTCAGCGAGAAACCACCTGAATTCAGACACCAAATGTTGCAGTATATATCTATCTGTAACTTCTCTGTACTTTGATGATCATAGATGAAATCTATCTATGTTTTACACTTCATGGGGTTGAAAAGGATATAAGTTCTTATCATCCACAGATCTTAAGTCATGATTTCCCCACTTGTTATTAACATTTTTTTTCATTCAAATTCCTGCTGATTTAGGCCTTTCAGGACAACAGCAGTGTCTTCAGTGAGAAACCTCCCGAATTCTATCAGACACCTAAGGGTGCAGTATATATATTTCTGTGATTTCTCTGTAGTTTGATGATCATAGATGAAATCTAAGTTTTACACTTCATGGGGAAGAAAATGTTATAAGTCCATATCACACACAGATCTTAAGTCATGATTTCTCCCACTTATTTTTACCTGTTCTTTCATTTAAATTCCTGCTGATTTAGGCATTGCAGAGCAAAAGGCAGTGATTTCAGCGAGAAACCTCCTGAATTCATCTGATACCAAACGGTGCAGTATATATCTTTCTGTGACTTCTCTGTACTTTGATGATCATAGATGAAATCTTCCTATGTTTTACACTTTATGGAGTAAAAAAGGATATAACTCCATATCACCCACAGATCTTAACTCAGGATTTCTCCCACTTGTTATTAACACTCTTTTTATTCAAATTCTTCTTTTTTAAGCCTTTCAGGCAATAAGACAGTGTTTTCAATGAGAAAACTCCTGAATTCTATCAGACTCCAAAAGGAGCTATATATATATCCTTCGGTGACTTCTCTGTGCTTTGATAATCATAGTAGAAATCTCGCTATGTTTTATACTTCATGGGGTAGAAAAGGATATAAGTCCATATCACGCACAGATCTTAAGCCAAGATTTCTGCCACTTGTTATTAACCGTTTTTTCATTCAAATTCCTGCTGATTTATTCCTTTCATGCAAACAGTGTTTTCAGCGAGAAGCTTTCTGAATTCAATCACACTCCAAATAGTGCATTGTATATCTTTCTGTGACTTCTCTGTACTTTGATGATTGTAGATGCTATCTCTCTATGGTTTACACTTAATGGGGTTGAAAATGATATAAGTCCATATCACCCACAGATCTTAAGTCTTGATTTCTCCCACTTGTTATTAACCCTTTTGTTCATTCACATTCCTGCTGATTTAGGCCTTTGAGACCTACTGGAAGTGTTTTGAGGGAGAAACCTCCTGAATTCAATTTGGCTCCAAAGGGTGCAATATATAGCTTTATGTGATTTCTCAGTACTTTGATGATCATAGATGAAATCTCTCTATGTTTTACATTTTAGGGAGTAGAAAAGTATATAAGTCCATATAACCAACAGATCTTAAGTCATGATTTCTTCAACTTGTTCCTAATAATTTTGTCATTCATATTCCTGCTGAATTAGGCCTGTCAGGCCAATAGCAGTTTTTTCTACAAGAAATCGCCTGAATTCAATCAGACTCCAAAGGATGCAGTATATATGTTTCTGTGACTTCTCTGTACTTTGATGACCATAGATGAAATCTATGTTTTACACTTCATTGTTTAGAAAAGGATATAAGTCCATATCACCCACAGATCTTAAGTTATGATTTCTCCCACTTGTTATTAAACCTTTTTTCATTCAAATTCCAGCTGATTTATGTCTTCAGGCACTGGAAGTGTTTTCAGGGAGAAACCTCCTGAATTCAATTAGATTCCAAACTGCCGTATATATCTTTATGTGACTTCTCTATAATTTGATGGTCATAGGTGAAAATACACTCTGTTTTATACTTCATGGGGTACAAAAGAATATAAGTCCATAACGCCCATGATCTTAAGTCATTTTTGTCCCACTTCTTATTAAAACTTTTTTCATTCTTATTCCTGTTGATTTAGGACCTTCAGAGCAACAGAAATTATTTTCAGCTAGAAACATCCTGAATTCAATCACACTGAAAGGGTGCAGTATATATCTTTTTGTGACTTCTCTGTATTTCATGATCATAGAAGAAATCTCTTTATGTTTTACACTTTATAGTATACAAAAAGATATAGTCCATATCATCCAAAGACCTTAAGCATGATTTCTCCTCTTGCTATTAACACTTTTTCATTCAAATTCCTGTTGAATTCGACTTCAAGCCATGGCAGTATTTTCATCAAGAAACCTCCTGAATTCAATCAGGAGGTTTCACTTATATCTTTCATGATTTCTCTGTACTTTATTGATCATAAATGAAATCTCTCTATGTTTTAAACTTCATGGAGTAGAAAAACAAAAAGGTCCATATCACCCAAATATCTTAGGTCCTGATTTGTCCCACTTGGTATTAACCCCTTTTTCATTCAAACTCCTGCTATTTAGCCCTTTCAGGCCAACATGCACTGTCTTCAGTGAGAAACCTCCTGAATTCAATTAGACTACAATGTGTGCAGTATATATCTTTCTGTGAATTCTCTGTACTTTGAATATCATAGATGAAATCTCACTACGTTTTACAACTCATGGAGCAGAATAAGATATAAGTCCGTAATACCACAGATCTTAAGTCATGATTTCTCCCACTTGTTATTAGCACATTTTTCATTCAAATTTCTGCTTCTTTAGTCCTTTGATGTCAACAGGCAGTGTTTAAAGCAAGAAACTTTGTGAATTATATCACACGCCATTATGTTGCAGTATATATGTTTCTGTGACTTCTCTAGACTTTAATGATCATAGATGAAATCTCTCTACGTTTTACACTTAATGGAGTAGAAAAGGATATATATCCATATCAACAAAAGATCTTAAGTCATGATTTCTCCCAGTTGTTATTAACCCTCTTTTAATTCAAATTCCTGGCGATTGAGGCTTTTCAGGCCAACTGGAAGTGTTTTCATGGAGAGTCCTTCTGAATTCAATTAGCATCCAAAGTGCGCCATATATATCTTTCTGTGACTTCTCTTTACTTTGATGATCATAGATGAAATCTCTCTATGTATTAGACTATATGAGGTAGAAAAGGATATATCCATATCACCCACAGATCTTAAGTCATGATTTCTCCCACTTGTCATTAACCATTATTTCATTCAAATTCCGCTGATTTAGGCTTTTCAGGCCACCGTGCATTGTTTTTAGGGAGGAACCTACTGAATTCAGTCAGACTACAAAAGGTGTAGTATATATGTTTCTGTGACTTCTCTGTACTTTGATGATCATAGATGAAATCTATGTTTTACTTTCACGGGGTAGAAAAGTGTATAAGTCCATATCACCCACAGTTATTAAGTCATGAATTCTCCCACTAGTTACTAACCCTTTTTTCATTCAAATTCCTGCTGATTTAGGCCTTTCAGGCCAAAAGTCAGTGTTATTTATGAGAAGCCTCTTGAATTGAGTCACACTCCTAAGTATGCATTATATATCTGTCTGTGTCTTCTATGAACTTTGGTGATCATAGATGATATCTATGTTTTACACTTCATGGTTGAGAAAAGGATGTAAGTCCATATCACCCACAGAACTTATGTCATTATTTCTCCCACTTGTTATTAGCACTTTTTTTTCCAAAATCCTGCTGATTTGGGCCATTCAGGCAATGAGGCAGTGTTTTCAACAAGAAACTTTCTGAATTCAAACACATTCAAAGGGTGCAGTATATATCTTTATGGAACCTCCCTGTACGTTGATGTTTACAGATGAAATTTCTCTATGTTTTACACTTTATGTAGTAGAAAAAGATATAAGTCCAAGCACCCACAGACCTTAAATCATGATTTCTCCAACTTGTTATTAACTCTGTTTTCATTCAAATTCCTGCTGAATTAGGCATTTCATGCCATAAGGCAGTGTTTTCAGGGAGAAAACTCCTGAATTCAATCAGACTCCGAAGATTGCAATATATATTTCCATGACTTTGCTTTATTTTGATGGTGATAGATGAAATCTCTCTATGGTTTAAACTTCCTGGAGTAGGAAAGGATATACGTCCATATCACCCACAGGCCTTAAGTCATGATTTCTACCACTTGTTATCAACCCTTTTTTCATTCAAATTCCTGTGGATTTAGGCCTTTCAGGCCAACAGGCAGTGTCTTTAGAGAAAGCTCCTGAATTCAGACAGACTACAAAGGGTGCAGTATATATATATTATTGTGACTTCTCTGTACTTTGATGATCATAGAAGAAATGTATGTTTTACACTTCATGGGTTTAAAATATATAAGTACATATCACCTACAGATCTTAAGTCATGATTTCTCCCACATGTTTTTAACCATTTTTTCATTCAATTCCTGCTGATTTAGACTTTTCAGGCCACCCTGCATTGTTTTCAGTTGAATCCTCCAGAATTCAATACACTCCAAAGGGTGCAGTATATATCTTTTTGTGACTTCTCTGTACTTTGATTATCATAGATGAAATCTCTCTGTTTTACACTTCATTGGGTAAAAAAGGATATCTTCCATATCACCCACAGATCTTAAGTCATGATTTCTCCCACTTGTTATTAACTCTTTTGTCATTCAAATTCTTCCTGATTTAGGCCTCTCAGACCAACAGATAGTGTGTTCAGTGACAAACCTTCTCAATTGAATCAGACTCCAAAGGGTGCTCTATATACCTTTAAGGAATTTCCCTGAACTTTGATGTTTATAGATGAAATCTCTCTCTGTTTTCGCTTCATGGGGTAGAAAACGATATAAGTCCATATCACCCACAGATCTTAATTCATCAATTCTCCCACTTGTTATTAAACCTTTTTCATTCAAATTCCAGCTGATGTAGGCCTTTCAGGCAACTGGAAAGTGTTTTCAGGGAGAAATGTCCTGAATTCAATTAGACACTAAAGGTTGCAGTATGTATTTTCAGTGACTTCTCTTTACTTTGATGAACATAGTTGAAATCTCTCTATGTTTAACACTACATGTGAAAGAATAGGATATAAGTCCATAAAACCCACAGATCTTAAGTCATGATTTTTCCAACTTTTTATTAACCATTTTTACATTCCAAATCCTGCTGATTTAGGTTTTTCAGGACAACAGGCAGTGTTTTCAGCGAGAAACCTCCTGAATTCAATCAGACTCTAAAGGGTGCAGTATATATCTTTCTGTGACTTCTCTGTACTTTGATGATCAGAGATGAAATCTATGTTTCACACTTCATGGGGTTGAAAAGTATATAAGTCCATATCACCCACAGATCTTAAGTCATGGTTTCTCCAACTTGTTAATAAAGCTTTTTTCATTCAAATTCCAGCTGTTAGGCTTTTCAGGCCAACAGTCAGTTCTTTCAGCGAGAAACCTCCTGAATTCAATCAGACTCCAAAGGGTGCAGTATATATCTTTATGGAACTTCCCTGTACGTTGATGTTTATAGATGAAATCTCTCTCTTTTTTACACTTCATGGCGTAGAAATGGATAAGTCCATTTAACCCATAGATCTTAAGTCATGAATTCTCCCACTTGTTATTTACCATTTTTCATTCAAATTCATGCTGATTTAGGATTTTCAGGTCAACAGGCAGTGTTTACAGCGAGAAACCTCCTGAATTCATTGAGACTCTAAAGGGTGCAATATATACCTTTCTGTGACTTCTCTGTACTCTGATGATCATAGATGAAATCTATGTTTCACAGTTCATGGTGTAGAAAAGGATATAAGTTCATGTCACCCACATATCTTAAGTCATGAATTCTCCCATTGTTATTAATCATTTTTTCATTCAAATTCCTGCTGAGTTAGGCATTTCTGGCCAACAAGCAGTGTTTTCAGCCCGAAAACTCTTGATTTTATCCGATTACAAAGTGTGCAGTAGATATCTTTTTGTGACTTCTCTTTACTTTGATGATCATAGATGAAATCTCTCTATCTTTTACACTTCCTGGAGTAAAAAAGTATAAAACTTCACATCTCCCACACATCTACAATCATGATTTCTCCCACTTGTTATTAACACTTTTTTCATTCAAATTCCTCAGTTTTAAGCCTTTCAGGCAATTAGACAATGTTTACAAGGAGAAAACTCCTGAATTCATTCAGATTCCTATGTTTGCATTATATTTCTTTCTGTGACTTACTTGGATAATCATAGTAGAATACTCTCTATGTTTTAAACTTCATGGGTTAGAAAAATATATAACTCCATATCAGCCACAGATCTTAATCATAATTTCTCCCACTTGTTATTAACCCTTTTTTCATTCAAATTCCTGCTGATTTAGGCCTTTCTGGCCAACAGGCTGTGTCTTCAGTGAGAAACCTCCTGAATTCAATCAGACTCCAAATGATGCAGTATATATATATTTCTGTTACTTCTCTGTAGTTTGATGATCATTGATGATCTCTGTTTTACACTTCATGTGGTACAAAGGATGTAAGTCCATATCACCCCCAGTTTTTAAGTAATGAATTCTCCCACTTATAATTAACCCTTTTTTTCATTCAAATTCAAGCTGATTTAGGCCTTTCAGAGCAACTGGCAGTGCTTCAAAGAGATACCTCCTGAATTCAATCAGATTCCAAAGGGTGCTGTATATATCTTTATGAAACTTCCCTGTACTTTGATGTTATAGATGATTTCTCTCTGTGTTTTTCACTTCATGGGGTAGAAAATGATATAAGTCCATATCACCCACAGATTATAAGTCATCACTTCTCCCACTTGTTATTAACCAATTTTTCATTCAAATTCCTGCTGATTTAGGCCTTTCAGTCCAACAGGCAGTGTTTTCAGCAAGAATCCTCCTGAATTCAACCAGACTACATAGTGTGCAGTATATATCTTTATGTGGCTTCTCTATACTTTGATGCTCATAGATGAAATTTCTATGTTCTACACTTCATGGGATAGAAAAGGATATAAGTCTATATCACCCACATATCTTAAGTCATGATGTCTACCAATTGTTATTAACACTTTTTTCATTCAAATTCCTTTTGATTTAGTTGTTTCAGGCCAACAGCCATTGCTTTCAGCGTGAAAACTCCTGAAATGAATCAGAGTCCAAATATATATACTTCTGTGATTCTATGTACTTTGATGATCATAGATGAAATCTCTCTATGTCTTACACTTCATTGAGTAGAAAAGGACATAAGTCCCTATCACCCACAGATCTTAAGTCATGATTTCTCCCACTTGTTATTAACCCTTTATTTATTCAAATTACTGCTGATTTAGGCCTTTTATGCTATAAGGCAGTGTTTAAAGCGAGAAACCTCCTGAATTCAATCAAACCCAAAGGGTGCAGTATATATCTTTCTGTGACTAATGTGTACTTTGATGAACATAGATGAAATCTCTATATGCTTTACAATTCAAGAGGTAGAAATGGATATAAGTCCATATCATGCACCGATGTTAAGTCATGAAACCTTCCACTTGTTACTAATGATTTTTCATTCAAATTCCTGCTGATTTATGCCTTTCAGGCCAACAGGCAGTGTTTTCAGTGAGAAACCTCCTGATCAATCAGACTCTAAAGGGTACAGTATATATAATTCTGTGACTTTGGTTTACCTGATGATCATACATGAAATCTCTCTATGTTTTACACCTCATGGGGTACAAAGGATGTAAGTCCATAATACAACAGATCTTAATCATGATTTCACCAAATGGTTAGTAACCCATTTTTCATACAAATACCTGCTGATTTATGCCTTTCAGGCCAACAGGCACTGTTTTCCACGAGAAACCACCTAAATTCAATCGACTCCAAAAGTTGCCATATATAACTTTTGTGACTTCTCTGTACATTGATGACCATCGATGAACTCTCTCTATGTATTACACTACCTGTGTTAGAAAAGGATATAAGTCCATATAACTGACAGATCTTAAGTCATGTATTCTTCCAATTGTTATTAACAATTTTTACATTCAAATTCTTGCTGATTTAGGCCCTATAGGCACACAAGTGGTGTTTTAAGCAAGAAACCTCCTGAATTCAATCAGACTCCAAAGGGTGCAGGATATATCTTTCTCTGACTTCGCTGTACTTTGATGATCATAGATGAAGTCTATGTTTTCCATTCATGGGGTAGAAAAGGATATATGTCTAGATCATCCACAGATCTTAAGTCAGATTTGTCTCACTTGTTATTAACCATTTTTTCATTCAAACTCCTGCTGATTTAGGCCTTTCAGGCCATCAGTCGTCTCTTCAGTGATAAACCTCCTGAATTCAGTCAGACTCCAAAGGGTCCGGTATATATATTTCATGACTTCTCTGTACTTTGACGATCATAGATGAAATCTCTCTATGTTTTAAATTTCATGTAGTAGAAAAGGATATAGTCCATATCACCCACAGATCTTAAGTCATGATTCTCACATTTGTTATTAACCCTTTTTTCATTCAAATTCCTGATGATTTTGGCTTTTCAGGCCAAAAGGCAGTGTTTTCACCCAGAAACCTCACGAATTCAATCACAGTCCAAAGGGTGCAGTATATATCTTTATGGAACTTCCCTGTATGTTGATGTTTATAGATGAAATCTCACTCTGTTTTACACTTCATAGGGTAGAAATGGATATAAGTCCATTTCACCCACAGATCTTAAATCATGATTTCTCCCACTTGTTATGAAAACTTTTTTCATTCAAATTCCTGCTCATTTAGGCCTTTCAGTACAACTGGAAGTGTTTTCAGGGACAAACCACCTGAATTCAATCAGACAACTTAGGGTTCAGTACATATATTTCTGTGACTTCTCTGTGTTGATGATCGTAGATGAAATCTGTTTTACACTTCATGGGGTAGAAAAGGTTATAAATCCATATCACCCACAGATCTTAAATCCTGATTTCTCCCACTTGTTAAAACCCTTTTTTCAATCAAATTCCTGCTGATTTATGCCTTTCAGGCAAAGAAGATATGCTTTCAGTGAGAAACCTCCTGATTCCAAACAGACATCAAAGTGTGCATTATATATCTTTATGGAACTTCCCTGTACGTTGATGTTTGTAGATGAAATCTATATATGTTTTACACTTCATGGATTAGAAAAGGGTATAAGTCCATAGCACCCACAGATCTTAAAGCATGATTTCTCGACTGTTTATGAACCATTTTTTCATTCGAATTCCTGCTAATTTAGGACTTTCATGCCACAAGGCAGTGTTTTCAGGGAGAAAACTCCTGAATTCAATCAGACTCCTAAGATTGCATTAAATATCTTCATGTGACTTCTCTTTACTTTGATGACCAGAGATGAAATCTCTCTACGTTTTACACTTCATGGAGTAGAAAAGGATTTAAGTCCATTCACCCATAGATCTTAAATCATGATTTCTCGCCCCTGTTACTAACACTTTTTTCTTTCAAATTAATGCTGATTTAGGCCTATAGTGTCTTCAGTGAGAAGCCTCCTGATTCAATAAGAATACAAAGGGTACAGTACAGTCTTTCTGTGACTTCTCCACACCTGATGATCAATAGATATAATCTATGTTTTACATTTCATGGGGTCGTAAAGGATATAAGTCCATAACACCCACAGATCTTAAATTTTGATTTCTCGCACTTCTTATTAACCCTTTATTCATTCAAATTCCTGCTGATTTAGGCCTTTCAGGCCAACACTCAGAGCTTTCACCGAGAAACCTTCTGAATTCAATCAGACTTCAAAGGGTGCAGTATATATCTTTATGGAAATTCCCTGTACGTTGATATTTATAGATGAAATCTCTCTCTGTTTTACACTTCATGGGGTAGAAAAGGATAAGTCCATTTCACCCACAGATCTGAAGTCTTGATTTTGCCCACTTGTTATTAAGCCTATATTCATTCATATTCCTGCTGATTTAGGCCTTTCAGGCCAACTGGAAGTGTTTTCAAGGACAAAAACTCCTGAATTCAACCAGACTACATAGGGTGCAGTACATATATTTCTGTGACTTCTCTGTACTTTGATGATCATAAATGAAATCAATATTTTACACTTCCTCGTGTAGAAAAGGATATAAGTCCATAACACCCACAGATCTTAAATCTTGATTTCTCCCACTTGTTATTAACCATTTTTTTCATTCAAATTCCTTTTGATTTAAACATTTCAGGCCAACACGCAGTGCTTTTAGTGAGAAACCTTTGGAATTCAATAAGACTTTCAAGGGTGCTATATAAATCTTTATGGAACTTTCCTGTACGTTGATGTCTATAGATGAAATCTCTCTTTGTTTTTCACTTCATGGGGTAGAAAATACATAATTCCATATCACCCACAGATCTTAAGTCATGATTTGTCCCACTTGTTATTAACCCTTTCAGGCCAACAGGCAGTGTGTTCAGTGAGAAAACTCCTGAATTCAATCAGACTCCAAAGGTTGCAGTATATATATATATTTCTTTGAATTCTGTGTACTTTGATGATCTTAGATGAAATCTCTCTATGTTTTACACTTCATGGGGTAGAAAATATATAAGTCCATATCACCCACAGATCTTAAGTCATGATGTCTCCCACTTGTTATTAACCCTTTTTTCACAAATTCCTGCTGATTTAGGGTTTTCATTCCAACTGGAAATGTTTTCATGGAGAATCCTTCTGAAATCAATCAGACTAAAATAGGTGCAGTATATATCTTTATGTGACTTCTCTTTACTTTGATGGTCATAGATGAAAACTCTCTATGTATTACACTACATGAGGTAGAAAAGGATATAACCATATACCCACAATTCTTAAGTCATGATTTCTCCCAGATATTATTAACCCTTTTTATATTCAAATTCCAGCTGATTTATGGCTTTCACGCCAAAATGCACTGTTTGCAGGGGGAAACTTCCTGAATTTATTCAGACTCCAAATGGTGCAGTATGTATCTTTATGTGACATCTCTTTTCTTTGATATTCAAAGACGAAATCTCTTTATGTATTACACTACATGTGGTATAAAGTATATAAGTCCATATTACACACAGATGTTAACTTATGATTTTCCCACTTGCTATTAACACGTCTTTCAATGAAATTCCTCTTTTTATGTCTTTCTGGCAATACAACACTGTTTTCAGCTGGAAACCTCCTGAATTCAAACACACACCAAGGGGGGCAGTGTTTACCTTTCTGTGAATTCTCTGTATTTGATGATCATAGATGAAATCTCTCTATGATTTACACTTCATAGGGTAGAAAAAGATATAAGTCCATATCACCCACAGATCTTAAGTCATGATTTGTCCCACTTGTTAGTAACAATTTTTAAATTCATATTCAGGCTTTCTTATGCCTTTGAGTTCAAAAGGCAGTGTTTAAAATAGGAAACCTCCTGAATTCAATCACTCTCCAAAGGGTGCAGAAATCTCTTTCTGTGACTTCTATGTACTTTGATGATAATAGGTCAATTCTCTCTATGTTTTACACTACATGGAGCAGAAAAGGATATAAGTCCATATCACCCACAGACCTTAAGTCAAGATGTCTCCCACTTGTTATTAACCCTTTTTTCATTCAATTTCCAGCTGATTTAGGATTTTCACCAACTGGAAGTGTTTTCATGGAGAATCCTTCTGAATTCAATCAGACTAAAAAGGGTGCAGTATATATCTTTCTGTGATCTCTTTACTTTGATGATCATAGATGAAATCTCTCTATGTTTTATACTTAATGGGGTAGAAAAGGACATAAGTCTATATCACACACAGCTCTTAAGTCATGATTTTTTTCCATTTGTTATTAACCCTTTTTTCATTCAAATTCCTGCTGATTAAGGCCTTTCAGGCCAAAAAGAAGTGTTTTCAGGGAGAAACCTCCTGAATTCAATCAGACACCAAAGGGTGCAGTACATACCTTTCTGTGACTTCTCTGTATTTTGATGATCATAAATGAAATCTATGTTGTACATTTCATGGGTTAGAAAAGATATAAGTCCTTATCACTCACAGATCTAAGTCATGATTTGTCCCACTTGTTATTAACCCTTGTTTCATTCAAATTCCTGCAGATTTATACCTTTCATTCCAAGAGTCCGTGTTCTCAGCAAGAATCCTCCTGAATTCAATCAGACTCCACGTGTGCAGTATATATCTTTCTGTGACTTCTCTATAATTTGGGTATCATAGATGAAATCTCTCTATGGTTTACAATTCATGGATTTGAAAAGGATATGTCCATATCACCCACAGATCTTAAGTCATGATTTCTCCCACTTGTTAGTAACCCTTTTTTGATTCAAATCCTGCTGATTTAGGCCTTTCAGGCAATAAGGCAGTGTTTTCAGGCAGAAAACTCCTGAATTCAATCTGACTCCTAAGATTGCATTATATATCTTTCTGTGACTTTCTTTACTTTGATGATCATAGAGGAAATCTCTCTAAGTTTTAGACTCCAGGGGTTAGAAAATTTTATAAGTCCATATCATGCACAGATCATAGTCATGATTTGTCCCATTTGTTGTTAAACCCTTTTTCATAAAAATTCCTGATGATTTATTCCTTTTAGTCCAACAGGAAGTGTTTTCAATGAGAAACCACCTGAGTTCAGTCAGACTCCAAAGGTTGCAGTATATATCTTTCTGTGACTTTTCTGTACTTTGATGATCCTAGATGAAATCTATATTTTTAACTTCATGTGATAGAAAAGAATATAAGTCCATAACACCAAAGTTCTTAAGTCATGAAATCTCTCACTTGTTATTAACCCTTTTTTTAATTCAAATTCCTGCTGATTTAGGCCTTTCAGTGCAACAGCCAGTGCTTTCATTGAGAATCTCCTGAATTCAATCACACTCCAAAGGCTGCCGTATATATCTTTATGGAACTTCCATGTACGTTGATGTTTATAGATGAAATCTCTCTCTGTTTTACACTTCATGGGGTCGAAAAGGATATAAGTCCATGTCATCCACAGATCTTAGTCATGATTTCTCCCACTGGTTATTAAACCTTTTTTTAATTCAAATTCCTACTTATTTATGCCTTTCAGGCCATAAGGTTGTGTTTTCAGGTGAAAATTCCTGAATTCAATCAGAGTTTTAATATTGCATTATATACCATTCTGTGACTTCTCTTTACTTTGATGATCATAAATGAAATCTCTCTATGTTTTACACTTCTATGGGTAAAAAATGATATATGTACAAATCACCCAAGACCTTAAGTCATGATTTCTCCCACTTGTTATGAACACTTTTTTCATTCAAATTCCTGCTGATTTAGGCTTTTCAGGCCATCTGGTATTGTTTTCAAGGAGAATCAATTTGAATTCAATTATTATCCAAAAGGTGCAGCATATATCTTTCTAGGACTTCTCTACTTTGTTGATCATGGATGAAATCTTTCTATGTGTTACACTACATGAGGTATAAAAGGATATATAAATATCACCCACAGTACTTAAGTAGTGATTTCTCCCATTTGTTATTAACCATTTTTTCATTCGAATTCCTGCTGATTTAGGGCTTTCAATCCAACATGCAGGTTTACATTGAGAAACCTCCTGAATTCAATGAGATACCAAAGGGTGCAGTATATATCTTTATGTGACTTCTCTAATCATTCATGATCATAGATGAAATCTCCTCTGTTTTACACTCATCGGTTAGAAAATGATATATGTCCTTATCACCCACAGATCTTAAATCATGATTTCTACCAAATGTTATTAACCATTTTTCATTCAAATTCTGCTGATTTAGGCTTTTAAGGCCACTCTCCACTGTTTTTAAGGGGAAACCTACTGAATTCAGTCAGACTCCAAAGGGTTCAGTATATATCTCTCTGTAAATTCTCCTTACTTTGATGATCATAGATGATATCTCTCTATGTTCTACACTCTATGGGGTAGAAAACGATAAAAGACCATATCACCCACGGACCTTAAATTGTGAATTCTCCCCTTTGTTATTAATTCTTTTTTCATTCAAATTCCAGCTGATTTTGGCTTTCATTCCAAAAGGCTGTGTTTTCATTGAGAAACTTTCTGAATTCAATCACACTCCAAAGGGCGCAGTATATATCTTTATGGAAATTCCCTGTACGCTGATGTTTATAGATTAAATCTCTCTGTTTTATACTTCAAGGAGTAGAAAAGAATATAAGTCCATATCACCCACAGATCTTAAATCATGATTTCTCACCCTTAGGAATATCAATTTTTTCATTCAAAATCCTGTTGATTAAGGCCGTACAGGCAAACAGGCAGTGTTTTCATCGAGAAACCCCATGAATTAAATCACACTCCAAAGGGTGCAGCATATATCTTTCTGTGACTTCTCTGTACTTTGATGATCATGATGAAATCTCTCTATGTTTTACACTTCTTGGGGTAAAAGAGGATATAATTCATATCAACCACAGATCTTAAGTAATGATTTCTCCCACTTGTTATAACACTTTTTTCATTCAAATTCCTCTTTTTTTAGGCCTTTGAAGCAATAAGACATTGTTTTCAGGGATAAAACTCCTGAATTCAATCAGACTCCTAAGATAGCAGTATATATCTCACTGTGACTACTCTGTACTTTGATGATCATAGATGAAATCTCTTTGTTTTACAATTCATTGAGTAGAAAATGATATAAGTCCATATCACCCACAGATCTTAAGTCATGATTACCTGAACTTATTATTAAGCCTTTTTTCATTTAGATTCCTGCATTTTGGCCTTTCAGGCCAACAGGCAGTGCTTTTTGTGAGAAAACTCCTGAACTCAATCAGACTCCTAATATTGCATTATATATCTTTCTGTGAATTCTCTGTACTTTGATGATCATAGATGAAATCTCTCTATGTTTTACACTTCAATGGGTGAAAAGTATATAAGTCCATAGCACCCACAGATCTTCAGTCATTAATTCTCCCACTAGTTTTTAAGCCTTTTTTCATTCAAATCCCTGCTGATTTATGCCTTTCAGAACAAAAGGCAGTGTTTTCAGCCAGAAACCTCCCGAATTCATCACAGTCCCAAGGGTGCAGTATATATCTTTATGGTACTTCCCTGTATGTTGATGATTATAAATGAAATCTCTCTCTGTTTTACACTTCATGGGTTAGAAAAGGATATAAATCCATATCACCCACAGATCTAAAGTCATGATTTCTCCCACTTGTTACTAAACTTTTTTCATTCAAATTCCTGCTGATTTTTGCCTTTCAGGCCAACAGGCAGTGTTTTCAGGGAGAAAACTCCTGAATTCAATCAGAATCCTAAATTTGCATTATATATCTTTCTGTGACTTCTCTTTACTTTGATAATAGATTAATATCTCTCTAAGTTTTACACTTCAGAGTTAGAAAAGGTTATAAGTCCATATCACGCACAGATCATAGTCATGATTTGTACCACTTGTTATTAAACCGTTTTTTCATTCAAATTCCTTCTGATTTATTCCTTTCAGGCCAACAGGCAGTGTTTTCAGCGAGAAACCACCTGAATTCAGTCAGACTGCAAAGATTGCAGTATATATCTTTCTGTGACTTCTCTGTACTTTGATGATCATAGATGAAATCTCTCTTTTTTACACTACATGCGGTAGAGAAGGATATTAGTCCATATCACCCACAGATATTTAGTCATGATTTCTCCCATGTTATTAAACCCTTTTTCTTTCAAATTCCTGCTGATTTAGGTATTTCAGTCCAACAGACATTGTTTTCATCGAGAATCCTCCTGAATTCAATCAGACTTCAAAAGGTGCAATATACATCTTTCTGTGACTTCCCTGTTATTTGATGATCATATTGAAAACTCTATATGTTTTACACATCATCATGTAGAAAAGGACATAACTCCCTATACCCACATATCTTAAGTCATGATGTCTCCCACTTGTTACTAATCCTTTTTTCATTCAAATTCCTGCTGATTTAGGCCTTTCAGACCAACAGGCAGTGTTTTCATGGAGAAACCTTCTGAATTCCATCACACTCCAAAGGGTGCAGTATATATCTTTCTGTCACTTCTCTGTATTGTGATGATCATAGATGAAATCTCCCTATGATTTACACATCATGGAGTAGAAAAGGATATAAGTCCATATCACCCACAGATCTTTAGTCATGATTTCTTCCACTTGTTATTAACCCTTTTTTTATTCAAATACTGCTGATTTAGGCCTTTCAGTCCAACAGGCATTGTTTTCATCAAGAATCTTCCTGAATTCATTCAGACTCCAAAAGTGCAGTATATATCTTTCTGTAACATCTCCCTATTTGATGATCATAAATGAATACTCTCTATGTTTTACACTTCATCGCATTGAAAATGGTAAAAGTCCATAATACCCACAGATCTTAAGTTATGATTTCTCCCACAGTTATTAATCTTTTTTCATTCAAATTCCTTCTGATTTAGGCTTTTCAGGTCAATATCAGTTTTTAAAGCGAGCAACCTCCTAAATTCAATCAGACTTCAAAGGGTGCTGTATATATATATCTGTGACTTCTATACTTTGATGATAATAGTTGAAAACTCTCTTCCTATACACTTCATGGTGTAGAAAAGGATATAAGTCCATATCACCCACAGATCTTAAGTCATATCCCAATTGTTATTAACCCATTTTTCATTCTAATTCCTGATGATTTAGGCCTTTCAGGCCAACAGGCAGTGTTTTCATCGAGAAACCTCCTGAATTCAATCAGACTTCAAACAGTGCAGTATATATCTTTTTGTGATTTCCCTGTACTTTGATAATCAGAGTTGAAAACTCTATATGTTTTATAGTTCATCGATTAGAAAAGGACATAAGTGTTTTTCACCCACAGTTCTTAAGTCATGATTTCTCCGCTTGTTATTAACCCTTTTTTCATTCAAATTCCTGTTGATTTAGGCCTTTAAGGCCAATAGGCAATGTTTTCATCTAGAAACCTTCAAAATTCAATCACTCTCCAAAAGGGTACAGTATATATCTTTCTGTAACTTCTCTGTACTTTTATGATGATAGATGGAATCTCTCCATGATTTACACATCATGGAGGAGAAAAGTATATAAATCCATATCACCCACAGATCTTAAGTCCTGATTTCTCAGACTTGTTATTCTTTTTACCTTTAAATTCCTGCTGATTTAGGCATTTCAGACCAACAGGCAGTGTTTTCATTGCGAAACCTCTTGAAATGTCAGCGCGAAACCTCTTTAAATGATCAGATTCCAAAGGGTGCAGTAGATATCTCTCTCTGTGACTTCCCTTTACTTTGATGATCATAGATGAAATCTCTATCTTTTACACTTCATGCAGTGAAAAGGATATAACTCCATATCAGCCACAGATCTTAACTCATGATTACTCCCACTTGTTATTAAGACTTTTTTTCATTCAAATACTCATTTTTAAAACTTTCAGTCAATTAGACAATGTTTATAGGGAGAAAACTCCTGAATTCAGATTCCAAAGGGTGCAGTATACATCTTTCTGTGACTTCTCTGTACTTTCATAATCATAGTAGAATTCTCTCTATATTTTACACGTCATGGAGCAGAAAAGGACATATGTACTTATACCCACAGATCTTAAATCATGATTTCTCGCCCTTGCTATTATCAATTTTTTCATTCAAAATCCTGCTGATTTCGGCTCATCAGGACAACTGGAATTGTTTTCAGGGAGAATTTTCATGAATTCAATCCGACTCCAATGTGTGCAGTATATATATTTATGGAACTCCCCTGTACGTTGATGTTTTGAAGGAGAATTTTCATGAATTCAATCCGACTCTAACGTGTGCAGTATATATATTTATGGAACTCCCCTGTACGTTGATGTTTATAGATGAATTCTCTCTCTGTTTTTCACTTCATGTGGTATAAGTCCATATCACCCACAGATCTTAAGTCATCATTTCTCGCACTTGTTAGTAACACAGTTTTCATTCAAATACCTGCTGATTTAGGCCTTTCAGGCAGTGTCTTCAGAGAAACCTCCTGAATTCAGTCAGACTACAACGGGTGCAGTTAATTATTTCTGTGACTTCTCTGTATTTGATGATCATAGATGAAATCTGTTTTACACTTCATGGGGTAGAAAAGGATATATATCCCTATCACCCACAGATCTTAAATCTTGATTTCTCCCACTTGTTATTAACCCTTTTATTCATTCAAATTCTGCTGAATTAGGCCTTTCAGGCCAACATGCAGTGCTTTCAGTGAGAACCCTCCTGAAATTCAATCAGACTCCAAGGGTGCAGTATATATATATATATATATTTATGAAACGTCCCTGTACTTTGATGTTTATATATGAATCTCTCTCTGTTTTTCACTTCATGGGGGTAGAAAATATATAAGTCCATATCACCCATATATCTTAAGTCACTTTCCCAATTGTTATTAACACTTATTTCATCCAAATTCTTGCTGATTTAGGCCTATCAAGCCAACTGGAAGTGTTTTCAGGGAGAAACCAACTGAACTCAATTAGACTCTAAAGAGTGCAGTATATATCTTTCTGTGACTTCTGTATAATTTGATGATCATAGATGAAATATTTCTGTTTTACACTTCATGGGTAGAAAATGATATAAGTCCATATCACCCACAGATCTGAAGTCATGATTTATTCCACTTGTTATTAATCCATTTTTCATTCTAATTCCTGCTGATTTAGGCCTTTAAGGCCAACAGGCAGTGTTTTCAGCTAGAAACCACATGAATTAAATCAGTCCCAAAGGGTGCCTGATATAACTTTTTCTGACTTCTCTGTACTTTGATGATCATAGATGAATGCTATGTTTTACACTCATGGGGTAGAAAAGGATATAAATACAGATCTTAAGTCATGATTTTTCCCACTTGTTATTAACTCCTTTTTCATTCAAATTCCTGCTGATTTAGGCCTTTGAGGCCAGCAGGCAATGTTTCAAGGGAGAAACCTCTGAATTCAAAAACACTACAAAAGGTACCATATATATCTTTCTGTGACTTCTCTGTACTTTGATGATCATAGATGAAATTTCTCTATGTTTTACACATATGTGGTAAAAATGGATGTAGGCCATTTCAGGCACAGATCTTAATCATGATTTCTCCCACTTGTTAGTAACCATTTTTTCCTTCAAATTCCTGCTGAGATAGGCTGTTCAGCCCAATGGCGGATTTTCCAGAGAAAAATATCCTGAATTCAATCAGACTCCAATGGGTGCAATATATATCTTTCTGTGAATATCTTTACTTTGGTGATCATAGATGAAATCTCTCTATGTTTTACAGTTCATGGGTAAGAAAAGGATTAAGTGCATATCACCCAACATCTTAATTCATGATTTCTCCCACTTGTTATTAACCCTTTTTTCATCAAATTCCTGCTGATTTAGGTTTTTCAGGCCAACAGGCAGTGTTCTCAGGAAGAAATCTCCTGAATCACTAACTTCCAAATGGCACAGTATATACCTTTCTGTAACTTCTCTGCACTTTTATGATCATAGATGAAAACTCTCTATGATTTACACATCATGGAGTAGGAAAGGATATAAATTCATATCACCCACAGATCTTAAGTCCTGATTTCTTGGACTTGTTATTAACACTTTTTTCATTCAAATTCCTGCTGATTTAGACCATTCAGTCCAACAGCCACTTTTTTCAACAAGAAACATTCTGAATTAAATCAGACTCCAATGGGTGCAGTATATATCTTTCTGTGAATCTCTTTACTTTTGTGATCATAAATGAAATCTATGTTTTACACTTCCTCGGGTAGAAAAGGATTTAAGTCCATAAAACCCACAGATCTTAAATCTTGATTTCTCCACTCTTTATTAACCATTTTATCATTCAAATTACTTTTGATTTAGGCCTTTCAGGACAACACCCAGTGCTTTCAGTGCTAAACCTGAATTCAATCACACTTCCAGGGTGCTGTATAAATCTTTATGGAACTTCCCTGTACGTTGATGTTTATAGATGAAATCTCTCTTTGTTTTTCACTTCATGGGGTAGAACATAATAAGTCCATATCTCCCACAGATCTTAAGTCGTGATTTCTCCCCTTTGTTATTAACCCTTTCTTCATCAAAATTCCTGCTGAATTAGGCCTTCAGACCAACAGGCTGTGTCATTAGCGAGAAACCTTCTGAATTCAATAACACTCCTAAGGGTGAAGTATATATCTTTATGGAAGTTCCCTGTACGTTGATGTTTAGAGATGAAAAATCTTTATGTTTTAAACTTCATGGAGTACAAAAGGATATAAGTCCATGTCAACAACAGATATTAATTCTTGATTTCTCCTACTTGTTATTAACCCTTTTTCATTCAAATTCCTGCTGAATTAGGCCTTTCAGGCCAACAGGTGGTTTGTTCAGCGTGAAACCTACTAAATTCAATGACACACCAAAGGGTGCAGTATATATCTTTCTGTAACTTCTCTGTACTTTGATGATCATAGATGAAATCGCTCTACATTTAACACCCTTTTGTCATTCAAATTCCTGCAGTTTTAGGCCGTTCAGGCCAAAAGGCAGTGTCTTCAGAGAGAAAGCTCCTGAATTCAATCAGACTCAAATGGGTGCAGTATATATCTTCCTGTGAATTCTCTGTACTTTGATGACCATACTTGAAATCTCTCTATGGTTTACACTTCATGGGGTTGAAAATGATGTAAGTCCATATCACCCAAAGATCTTAAGTCTTGATTTCCCCACTTGTTATTAACCCTTTTTTTATTCACATTTCCACCTGATTTAGCATTTCAGGTCAACAGCAGTCTTCATTGAGAAACCTCCCAAATTTAAATTGGCTCCAAAGGGTGCAGTATATATCTTCCTGTGAATTCTCTGTACTTTGATGTTTATAGATGAAATCTCTCTGTTTTACAATTCATGGGGTAGAAAATGATATAAGTCCATATCACCTACAGATCTTAACTCATGATTTCTCGCCCTTGCTTTTATCAATTTTTTCATTCAAATTGGGCTGATTTAGGCTCAAATGGCTAATTGGAAGTGTTTTCAGGTCGAATTTTCCTGAATTCAATCAGACTTCAACGTGTGCACTATATATCTTTATGGAACTTCCCTGTACGTTGATGTTTATAGATGAATTCTCTCTCTGTTTTTCACTTCATGGGGTAGAAAACGATACAAGTCCATATTACAAACAGATCTTAAGTCATCATTTCTCCCACTTGTTACTAACACATTTTTTATTCAAATACCTACTTATTTAGGCCTTTCAAGCAGTGTTCAGAAAATACTCATGAATTCAGTCAGACTACAACAGGTGCTATATATATCTTTTTGTGACTTCTCTGTATTTGATGATCATACATGAAATCTATGTTTTACACTTCATTGGGTAGAAAAGGATATAAATCCCTATCACCCACAGATCTTAAATCTTGATTTCTCCCACTTGTTATTAACCATTTTTTCATTCAAATTCTGCTGATTTAGGCCTTTCAGGCCAACACGCAGTGCTTACAGTTAGAACTCTCCTGAATTCAATCACACTCCAAAGGTTGCAGTATATATCTTTAGGTAACTTTTCTGTACTTTGGTTATCATAGATGAAATAGTTCTATATTTTCCATATCATGGGGTATTAAAGGATATATATCCATATAACCCACAGATCTTAAATCTTGATTTCTCCCACTTCTTATTATCCATTTTTTCATTCAAATTCTGCTGATTTAGGCCTTTCAGGCCAGCATGCAGTGCTTTCAGTGATTACACTCCTGAATTCAATCACATTTCAAGGGTGCAGTATATATATTTATGAAACGTCCCTGTACGTTGATGTTTATAGATGAAACTCTCTCTGTTTTTCATTTTATGGGGTAGAAAATATATAAGTCCATATCACCCACATATCTCAAGTCACTTCTCCCAATTGTTATTAACACTTTTTTCATTCAAATTCCTGCTGATTTATGCCCATTAGGCCAACAGGCATTGTTTTCAGTGTGAAACCTCCTGAATTCAATCACACCCCAAATGGTGCAGTATATATCTTTCTGTGACTTCTCTGTATTTGAAGATCATAGATGATATCTCTCTATTTTACACTTTTGGGGTACTAATGGATGTAGTCCATATCATACACAGACCTTAAGTCATGATTTCTTCTACTTGTTATTAACACTTTTTTCATTCAAATTATTGCTGATTTAGGCCTTTCAATCAACAGGCAGCATCTTCAATGAGAAACATCCTGAATTCAATCAGACTTCAAATGGTTCAGAATATATCTTTCTCTGATGTTTCTGTATTTTGAAGGACATATGAAATATATATTTTACGCTTCATGAGGTAGGAAAGTATATAAGTCCATATCACCCACAGATATTATATCATGATTTCTCCCACTGGATTTTAACAAATTGTTCTTTCAAAATTGCTGAATTAGTCCTGTCAGGCCAAAGGCAGAGTTTTCAGTGATAAACCTCCTGAATTCAATCACACTCCAAAGGGTGCAGTATATATCTTTATGTAACTTCCCTGTACATTGATGTTTATAGATGAAATCTCTCTGTTTTACACTTCATGGGGTAGAAAAGGATATAAGTCCATTTCAATCACAGATCTTAAGTCATGATTTCTCCCACTTATAATTAACACTTTTTTCATTCTATTATTAATGCTGATTTAGGTCTTTCAGGCCAACTGGATGTGTTTTCGTGGAGAAAACTCCTGAATTCAATTTGATCAAAAGGGTACAGTATATACATTTCCATGACTTCTCTGTATTTTGATGATAATAGATGAAATCTCTAAATTTTTCCACTTCATGTAGTAGAAAAGGATATAAGTCCATGTCATTAAAGATCTTAAGTCATGACTTCTCCCGCTTGTTTTTAACAATTTTTTCATTCAAATTCCTGCTTAATTACACCTGTCAGGCCAAAAGGCAGATTTTTCAGTGAGAAACGTTTGAATGCAGTAAGACTTCTAAGGATGCAGTATATAACTTTCTGTGACTTCTCTGTACTTCGATGATCATAGATGAAATCTGTGTTTTAATCTTCATGTAGTAGAAAATGATGTAAGTCCATATCACCCACAGATCAAAAGTTATGATTTCTCCCACCTGTTATTAATGCTATTTTCATTTAAATTCCTGCTGATCTATGAGTTTTAGTCCAACAGGAAGTGTTTTCATTGAGAAACCTCCTGGTTTCAGTCACACTCCAAAGGGTGCAGTGTATATCTTTCTGTGAATACTCTTTACTTTGATGATCATAGATTAAATCTCTCTATGTTTTACACTTCCTGGGGTAGAAAAGGATATAAGTCCATATCACCCAAATATCTTAAGTCATGATTTCTCCCACTTGTTATTAACCCTTTTTTTCATTCAAATTCCTGCTATTTAGGCCTTTCAGGCCAACAGGCAGTGTTTTCAGCGACAAAAGAAGGGTCCAGAATGTATCTTTCTGTGACTTCTCTGTACTTTGATGATCATAGATGAAATCTCTCTATGTTTTACACTTCATGTTGTAGAAAAGGTTATCAGTGCATATCACCCACAGACCTTAAATAATGATTTCTCCCACTTGTTATTAACCCTTTTTCTTACAAATTCATGCTGATTTAGCCCATCAGTACAACAGGCAGTGTTTTCATTGAGAAACCTCCTGAATTCAATCAGACTTCAACATTTGCAGTATATAAGTCTCAGTGACTTCTCTGTATTTTGACAATCATAGATGATATCGTTGTTTTACACTTCTGGAGTAGAAAATGATATATGTCCATATCAGTCACAGATCTTAAGTCATGATTTCTCCCTCTTGTTTTTAAACCTTCTTTAATTCAATTTCCTCTTATTTAGGCCTTTCTGGCCATAAAGCAGTGTTTCAGGGAGAATATTCCTGATATCAATCAGACTCCTAAGATTGCATTATATATCTTTCTGTGACTTCTCTGTACTTTGATGATCATAGATGAATCTCTCTATGTATTACAGTACCTGTGTTACAAAAGGATATAAGTCCATATAACCCACAGATATTAAGTCATGATTTCTCCCACTTGTTATTAACCGTTTTTTCATTCAAATTCCTGCTGATTTAGGCCTTTCAGGCCAACAGGCAGTGTTTTCAGCGAGAATCCTCCTGAATTCAATCAGACTCCATAGGCTGCAGTATATATCTTTTTTTGGGGGGTGGTAGACCACATTTTGTTTATTCATCAGTTGATAGACATATATATTGTTTTCATCCTTTGGCTACAGTAATGCCATTGTAGACATTGTAGACAATGTAGACATGTCACATTTTTGTTCCATTTTGGACCAAAATATATATTTTTGAATATATATTTAGAAATAGAATTTCTGGGTGAGTAGTATTCCTGTGTTGAACTTCTCAAAGAACAGTGCTGTAGCTTTTACAGTTCTCTCAGTTATATAGTTGGATTCCAGTTTCTCCCCAACTATTATTTTGTGGGTTTTTTTTTATTGTAGCCATCCTAGTTTATATTGAGTACAATTCTTTGTGGTCTTGATTTATATTTCCCTAATAATTAATGATGTTGACCATTTCTGCATGTATGCTGATTTTTTTCTTTGGATAAATGTCTGTTCAAGTTCTTTTTTTTTATTTAATAATTTTATTTTGTTCTTTGGGTTACAACCTCTCAGATATATAATTTATCCCCCTCCCTCCTCCCTCCGATGCTCCCTCCATTCTCTCACACCCCACTCTTTGTTATTTATTAGATGTGCTGAGTCCATTAGTCTCTTTCCTATGTTAGTGTCTTTTCTCTGGGTGAGGGACTGCGTTGTTGGGTCCTGGCGCTCCTTGCTGTTATTTTCAGTCTTAAGATTGTGTTGGGTGGCCAGGTTATATTTGTTTGTGATCTGTCCATGATTTCTTGCTGCAGGCCGTCCTCTCCAATCCAGTCCCCTTGCCTTTGCTTTGCTGCTTTTCCTTATGGGTCTGGTGTTGGGCTTTGGGGGTCTTGTCTCCTGCCAGTGTTGGTCAAGAAATTTCTCTGAGTTCAAGCTTTGCGACTAGGTCTTGCTATATTTGCCGGTGGAACCGCAGGCTCTCGTTGCCCAGGGTACTACAGACTCAGGCAATTCCCAGACTCAGCTTCCCAGGTAGCCGAGATTACAGGCGCACGCCACCATGCCCAGCTATTGTTTGGAACTAAGACTCGCTATGGGTCCCAGGTGGGACTCGAACCGCGATCCCTAGCCCCGGTCGCTTCATAGGCTGAAGCTTACAGGCATGAGCCACCGTGC
>PVHY01019068.1:0-28035 GCA_004024945.1 Uropsilus gracilis
ATCTATCATCTATCATAAAATTAAAAAAATAAAAAAATTACTGCAACAGGAAGAGTTGTTAGCTGAGTTGGACACAGTAAGATCAACTCCCATTGTTCAGTGGACATTGTCATTCAGTGCATCAGGAAGGACAGTTATTTTTTTTCCTGCTTCCAAGTCACGCAGCAAGGACAGTGTAACAACATCTGCTTTCTCAGTGTCTCTCTATTATCCTTGTCATTCACACAGCCGTGGCGACAAAGTCATTGCTTGGGACCAGGTCTCAGGTGGGCACTTAGGTTTAACAGGTCTGTGTGCAAAAAATCCATACCAATGACACTGCTTCTCACACTAAGCTCTCTGTCTTTCAGGATGAGGAGGAACATGCAGAGATGTTCTGGTGATATGGCCTGGCCAGATTTAGCAAATACTCCCAATACAACTTCCCTTGATTCTAAATCTTTATCATAGACTGTGTCCTAACTCAGCAAGAGCCTGTAGACTTTTAATTTCTCCCTTTCTTAGGTGAAAGGGTTTATTTATCAATATAGGGACCCGAGTTGAAAATTTTGTATTTATTTAGGCTTAATAATAAGAGAAGACTATCTTCCTCCTATCACTGACAAGTTCTTTTGATTGCTGAACAGCAACATTTAATCACTATAAATTGAAAGATGTTTTATGTTCACCATGCAGAGATTGGTAAACTTGATTCTTTTCACTGACTTCTCTTTTCTTGATTAGTACCATTTTAAAGCTATTTTATGACTTAAAATCAAGAAAAATTCTTTTTCACATTTTACAACTGAATTTACAGCAGGATTATTGAATGTGGATGACATTCTATTAAATGAGAAAGGTCAGATAGCAGAATTGCATAATCTCACTTATATGAAGAATGTAAGGACAGTAGAATAGATAGAGATAGTAGAATGGTGCTTGTTGGAGGGTGGGGAGATATAAAAATGGGGAGCTATTGGTCCAGGGTAAAAAGTTTCAGTTATAGAGGAGGAATATATCTAGAGATATAATGCATACCTTACTATACTATATATATTGCGTATGTTACATATTATATTGTATTTAGCATATTGTACACTCTAGTACATAGTTCTTTTAATTGCTGAACTCTATTGTACACTATAGTACATAGTATATAGTGTACATAGTATATAGTGTACATATATAGTACATTATATATTGTACTATTAGTAATATATACTATATTGAGTATTGGTAATTTGCAAATATATATTTCAGCTAATCTCATTGTGGAATAAAGTAACTGCAAATTAACCATAGTTATCCTTTTACTGATTACTATGTAATCAGGCTACATGATTATACAAATATAAATACATAAAATGTTTATCTTAAAAATTAAAAATTCATTTCAAATGATTAAATAATGTGGCATGTTGAGATTTGCACAGGTCTCATGATTTGGATTTCCTCTATAATTCTTTATATTTTGATGTGAGAGGAATCATGCTTAAAGATTTTTTTATTATGGTCTGGTGGATAATCTGCAGAAATAATCCAGAAAGAAAAAGAAACACTGCAAGGTCTCACTTATATGTGGGGTATAGGGAAAACAAACAAAAGGACAAAAAAAATTTAAAACTAGCTGACAGCAGAACTGAAGTATACAGCAAGAGAGGGCAAAGGATAAAATCAGGGGAAGGATGGGCACAAGAGATTAAGATGGTTCCTGAGTGATTAGGTGGTGGGAGAACCTCAGAGTAGACAAGTGCAAGTGATTACCGACTAATTGATATCTTAAATAGCAAATAAATGTCAATAGTTGTCCTTCCTGTTAATATGTACAATAGAATAAGTTCAGTAGAATAAACTTTTCAGAACATAATCGTTTCTAGAAAGTCTACAGGCAATAGATTAGTAGAAATGAAATAGATGTTGGGGTACGACATAACATGTATTTCAATAGACTATACCCTTTCTGAAGTCACATTCCATATTCAGTCTACCAAAATCATGCTTCCAGATTTAATACTATACAAGTATTTATCCATAAATTGCAACTGCATTCTACTGACTTGAACCTTCTTCGTGGTTTTGTTTGTGTGTGTTTTTAAATTTCCTTAAACCCTTTATTGATTAACTATATTGCAGCCGCTTTCCCCCATCTCAAATAATTTATGTAGAAGAAGTGCCAAATTATGGCACCTGGAGTTTTATTTATTGCTTAAGTTCACAATTGGCTCTATCAAGGAGATGTGGAGGGTGAAAAATGACTAAAAGAGTGATAAACAGTCAAGCAGCCAGAAACCATCATTAGCCCAATCTCTTCCTGTTGACTGAACATCTTACTTCAGTTAACAAGAATACAGATTAATGATATACAAACAGCTCATCCTTTGTCATATTTTCAGTTCAGCTTGGAGGGGAAAAATAGTCAATCTAATTATAAAAACTGATGGAAACACATCAGTATTTGGCCAATTATTCTAAGCATCTTTAAAAGTCCTTAGTTATCTGGAGCCAGGTTCAAATGGGAGTGGGAGCAAAACAGTCTATCTCAGAGCACACTAAGCTACCTTCATTTTAATGAGGACCTGAAACATCTGGGCATCTCTGATCAACCTGAAATGGGATGCGTGGAGCTAAAAACAAGGATCTGCATTGAGAGAGATTTACTAATCTCTTCTTCTCGAGGCCCCTCAAGGTGAACAGAGCTGCAACACTTTGCATTTTTTCCCTGTGATTATGAACTTGCTTGTCATGATCAGTTACTTTGTGCCAATTAAAATATTTTCCTGTTTGCTGTAGTAGTAGCTGCTTCTATGAAAAAAAGCATTGCAATCTTCAACAGTTGAGAAGATCACATTAACTTTTGAAATTATTGATTTGTGCACATGATAAAGCAAAGTATACATAACACATGTACACACATGGACGTGCACACACACACTGTCTTTCGCAGAAATGTTTTAGAAAACAAGGGCAAAGAAGTTAAGGAAGAAGTCCCATTTTACTCAGCCTGTTCATGTATTCTCACTTCCACAAATGAAGTGAAATTAGATTCTTCAGTTGCTTATGTACAACTAAGAGCAGCCTTCTTGTACAGCCTACCCATTTGGCATACAACAGCACTCTGTTCTTACCCTTTGTCCTTCTCTGTTTGCCAAGCAGCTTATTTGAATAGAAGTAGAAAAGATGTGGAGAGAGAGAAATATTTTTACAATGCTGGTGGGAATTCAGACTGGTCCAACCACTATGGAAAGCTGTGTAGAGGACTCTCAAACTACTGAAAATGGAACTACCATTCGATCCAGCGATCCCACTTCTAGGAAGCTACCCAAAGATTACAAAATCTCTAATCCAAAAGGACACCTGTACCTTGATGTTTATTGCAGCACTATTTACAATAGCCAGGATATGGAAGCAACCCATATACCCCAAATTAGACCAATGACTCAGAAAGCTGTGGTATATCTACACAATGGAATACTGTTTAGCAATCAAAAAAGGCAAGCTTATGTAATTTACAACAATATGGATGGAGCTCAAAGGAATTATGCTAGTAGAAATGAGCCAGAAAAAAAGAGAAATACTGGATGGTCTCACTTCTATGAGGGGCAAATGGAAAACAAACAATCAAAGAGACAAGAAAAATTTAAAACTAATTTTTAGCAAATTTGAGGCATAAGAGCATGAGGTGGGGGTAGAGTTGGGATTGGGAGGGGCACAGAAGATTAAGAAAATGATTCATGGGTGATAAGGTGGTGGGAGAATGACAGGGTAGATGATGTAAAATTAAATAATATAATAAATAATAAAAAGAAGCAGAAAACCTTTTCTACTTGACTAGTGACAATGAGAGGTGGCCACACAAAATCAGAAGTAAGAAAGGTTCTACCTGCTTCCCTCCCTCACTACCTAAATCACAACTGGGACAATGTATTCTACTTATGTTCTCAGGTGTGATGGAAAGTCCCTCTCCTAATCTACTGTGTTTGTGGGTTCCTGTCTCATCAGTCATTAGCAGTCTCCTCTGTTGCCCGTTTCTGGATTCCTCACCATTCTATCTTTGTGTCTCCAAATACAACCCACACCTCTGTCAATAGTCTCTTCATTAATCTCTTTGCAGTTGATTCTAGATAACCTACAGACTAATGTTAGAAGTTGATCTGTCCTCTGACATTTTGTTGATTTCACTGATGCAATGTTTAGAATGTCCTTTAAGTAACCGTTTACACATATTTCTTCCACATTAGACCCTCAGTTCCTTGATGCAGAGATCTGATCTTGCTTTAATCATCATTATCTCCTTAAGAACTTTCACAATGTCTACTAAGCACATGTTGGAAGGATGAATGAAGTAATGAGCGCACACATATGTAACTGAAGGCTTAAACAGGATAAAAGGCTTAAACAGGGTAAGGGTACTTCCTTTTTTCACTTTGTTGTAAATCCCAGAGGGGGAAGAAAAAATGAAACATCAAGAGGGCTTGTGAGGGGAAATTGGTTGGAGCTTCTGGTTTTCAGGGTGCAAAAAGGAGATAAAAGGAAAAGAACAGAGACTGGAAAGATATTTTTGGGGAGAGGTGAGACATGAGAATGGTGGGGTCGGTAAAGAGTAGTCTGAGTGACCAGGCTGGGCAGAAGCCCCATGGAAAAGTGAACTGGTGGTGGCAAGGAGCCATGGTGACCAGTAGAAGAGCGACTGGTGTGGAGAGTGTGGCACTGCAGCAAGGTGGTGGAGTAAGCTGGTACCTGGAGATGGCCAGGGATTTGGAAAACTGATTTATGCATCAGCATTTGTTGGAAAAATTTGAAAAGCAGAGAAGCAGAGCAGCTTGGAGAAGCAGAGCAGCTCAGAACATAGGGAGAGAGGGAGAGAGAAGATGCCAGAGAAAGACTGGATTTTGCAGTGTGACTGCCTCAGGTTTGGAGGGGCGAAGGGACACCATCCTGAACATGTGTCTTCGGGACTAAAAAAGGTGACTGGACTAAGATAACTGACCACTTGTGGCCTTAAGGATGTTTTGTGTTCCCAGTTAATTTCCCTTGTTATAAGACCTTGTTGTTAAATTGCATTTGACTAGCAATTGCTTTGCGCAGGTGGTACAAACCTGAGGGAATCTGGGTGGCATTTTAAAGGTACCACTTTTTCCTTGTGACTTGCTAGTTAGAGGCTTCTGCCCCCTTTGGACCTGCTTTCATGACTCCATTTCATACCGGCCTGTTTCAGCTAAAGATATAAGACAAGTTAAAAGCCTCTGAGACAATTGGCTTGGTTTAAAACAACAGAATGAACACTGTGCAATGAGTGAAATGAAGTCCAGAAAGAAAGCAGTTGGATAATTGCATCTTGTGATGTTAAAGCAGAAATCTTTATCCTGAATATTCAAGCCAGAACCTAGGGAACACTTGCAGAGGAAAGAGATTAATGCATGTAATATGTAGTTTGTATCTATGACTGTATGTAATATGTATGTAATATGCACCATGGTGGAGCTTCTCCTGAGCTGTGTCCCAGGATACATCCAAATAACATGTATCTTTTACTTGTAAGCTTCATGGTAAAGCCATTTTTAGAGGGCACCACCTCACAGTTTACATGAAAAATATTTTTTCACTCTTAAGCAAAACCCCAAGAAGCAAAGAGCAGTACACCAACGACTTACTTTCTTAACAATGTGTGTGCTT
The DNA here is from genome assembly GCA_004024945.1 of Uropsilus gracilis. NCBI lineage: Eukaryota > Metazoa > Chordata > Mammalia > Eulipotyphla > Talpidae > Uropsilus > Uropsilus gracilis. The sequence continues at coordinate 5,653 of PVHY01019068.1, forward strand.
CAGTCCATCGACTGCCTGACTCTGAAATCTATCCCATCCTCAGCCTCTGTTTATGTTAGCTAAGCATATTATTTCATATTTTTCTCTATTGTTTACATCTACAATCATTCTAACAGGGACACATCTTTTCTGAGTGATGGTGCAGCAAGATTTGTGTTGACTCTCAGAATGTATATGCTAATGCTATAAACCTAGGAGGTAGGCCTTCAATCCATAAGCAAGAAAAATAGGCATATTCAAATGATCCTTGGAATAAGACAGGCAGGAGTAGAAGCAAAAAAATGAAGATGAAGAATAGAGAATTGGTACCTGCCAATTGGTTGTTTTGAAAATGAGGCCCTTTTACAGAAATGCCAATTTATTGAAGGTGCAATAGACAAAGGGTAAGAAGAGGAGTCAGTGCAAACTCAGGCTGTGGTAGATAATGGAATTCATTTAATAAACTGCCTGTATCCAGATAGACTGTCCAGTTATGTTTCTAATGCTAATTCCCAAGGGATCTTTGAAACAAAGCACATGAATCCTCTGGTAACCCAGATTGATGACTGACCCCAGGCTTATTGTGTGTTCCTCTCTGAATTCTGTCTTTCATAGCTGGGACTTTCTTCTCACTGGCTGATTTTAAACTCAGCTTATCTTCCAAACAAGGAATTATTTCCTGTTTTCTCAATGATCTCTGCAATACTAGATGCTATTACTAGGTCAATGTCAGATGTTTTTTCCTTTTTCCTTTTTGATTTTCTTTTATATTTTCATTACTTATTATACTATTTATTTTACCATCTATGCTGGGGTTCTCCCACCACCTGATCACCTGTGAACCATCCTCCTAGTCTTTTGTGCTCCTTCCATCCCCAATTTTCCCTCCCCCCCAAGCTCTATGATTTAATTTTGCTAAAATTTAGTTTTAAATTTTTCTTGTCTGTTTTTTTTCCCCTTTATCTCTCATATAAGTGAGACCATTCAGTATTTCTCTTTTTCTTTCTGGCTTATCAGATGTTTCTTAAAACAGTCTGGGATTACATTAGTCAAATAGTGTTTGTTATAAACTTGCATATCAGATAATGAGTGGATTTTCTTATCTCTTGCTTAATATTAAATATAATGATGATAGTCTTCTGAATTCAGGATTCACAGTGTCAGGAAATAGCCCTAGCCTTAATCTTCTACAAAACAAGTCTTATTCAAAGGCTGATAAAAAGTAGATCGATCTTCTGCTATATATGAATCAGACAGAAAAAGGGATAAAACCTGAGAATAGTCCCAAGTAATTTCCAAATATGGAAATAACACCCAAATGTTACTATAATTAAGCCATATTGAAGGATAATATTATTCATTATTTATCACCAGTATAAGAAACAACAGATTTCTAATTCAGGTAGCTCTGCCCTGGGAAAGTTTTGGTCCTGGACTGACCAAAACTATTTTTGCAATCATTGGCAAGTCAAGATGATGATTGGGGTAAGAGAAGAGATTAGGTTATGTTCTTCTCAAATACCATATTATGATTCTGTGATGTCTTCAATTAAATCAATATTCAGAACAATTGTGTGTGAGTGCATGTGTGTTTATAACATGGACCTAATATACTTATTTCTGAAATAGAAACTTTGGGGAAATGTGCCACTAAGAAGGAGGAAACCTGACTTCTGGAAGAGGAGTAAATCTATATGCAGATATTTATGTATAGATGTGTGTATAAATATATATCATATAACTATATAAATAAATAAAATTTTTGAGGAAAATCTTTCCCCAATACTCTTGTAGTGCACTTTTATGTAGCCAAACTCAATTTATGTACTTCCTACCTTTCTTCTGTTCCATTATATTTTAACCAATTTTGATATTTCATGCTATTAAGATGAAATACTTGGGCCAGCTTTTCTCTTCTTCCCACTTGGGAGGAAGCTACCTACAGAAGGCATTTTTCTAGTCTTTTCCAAGGGTGAGCTCTTCACATAGATGAAAGATCTTGTTGAGATGCCACATTGTCTGTTATACGTATGCTTCATTTGGGACTGTAGTTTGAAGATGCAGTTGCTTTTCATACTAAGACATTTCTTCAAAATTAACTCACAACTAATAAATTAGAAACTTCTCAGACAGAAGAGTCAGAGGAAGCAACTGTGCTTTACCCTCCTCTCTGCTTTTCATATGAATGAAAATGGAAGTACTTCCCAAAGCAATGATATAGTGTCAGTATATATTTCTAACATTAATCACAAATGCTTAGAATATAAACTGATGGTTGATTTAAAAGACTAAATTATTGTAAGATTTGAGACTCCACAACTGGTACTGGGAAAGTTATTGTCATTTTATTCCTCAGCATCTATGGAAAAATATGCAAATGAAAAGTTTAGAATTTGATTATGATTTAAATAACTCAATGAACCTAAATGAATATCAAAACTAGATAGTTCAAGTCAAGTTGCAAAAGTAGGATCTAGAGTTCTGAGTAAGGTCCGTTGCGAATAAGCTAGATCAAAAGGAGACATTGAATCAGCATGACCTGTCATTTTAGGCACTTTCTCAACACATTGTACAGAGTGACTATTAAAAATACGTATTTATTCAAGCTAATAGTTACAGTGACTATTTGTCTAACATTTCTTGCTCCTATTGTTTCTTGTTGATGGACTCTTGTTGATGCCAGGCTGATCTAAGTCAATCATTGTGAATACGGTATCAGTTCCAGAAATGCTTTCCCAGTATCTATTACAGTTAGGAGTGACCATGTATTCTAGTTCTGACCAATAGAAACAACCAAGAGCCTTTTATATATGCCTTTCCTCTGTGTGATACTGATGTGGGAGCATATTTCTAGAACTATAGCATGCATCTTGGGCCATGAGGTGGAATACAAATAGATGAAGAACTTGATCATAGTAGTACAGAAAGATGTACATGAGAAGTATAGGTTTTTGATGATACAGTGACATTCTTATTTTGAGATTACTTGTAATGTAAAAAAAGTGAAGTTATTTTACATAAATCCATTTTGAACAGAAGTCATATCAGAAACTGGAGAAAGAACATAATGAGAGCTCTTACTACCTTTGTATTCTCTTTTTAAATCTAAAATTATCCCAAGATAAAAAATTTCTTTTGGAAACTTGTTATAAGATAAATTTTTCCTTCAAATAAGTTAAAATCTAGCTAATAGTTTACTACAAGAAGTTTAGATATTTATTGACAAATGCTAACCTAAAGAATTTCCAGTAGTCAGCATGAACAAATAAAGAAAAAAATGGATATTATATGAACTATATAAACAGTTGAGAGAATGTTTCAAAGAAAAAGACAAAATATTAACCAAGAAGCATGTTTTCAATATATGTGAGAATAATTAGTGATAAACCTATGTACTTATCATTCTTGCAACTTAATAAGAAAAAGATGAATTCCACATAGAACAAAAAAGGGTTATCAATACAAGCAATAAGTGTTCTAGGGTGAAAAATTTGCACACAAATTGTTAGTATATTAGGGAAATATGCATGAGTTGTAAAGCGTTTTTTAAAACTATGACATTAACAAGATTAAAAAGTGTGATATTGCTTGGTGTTTAGAAAAGGTACAGAGGAACTACACTCTCCTATACTGCTAGAAAGAGGAAAATTAAAAGATAATATGCTAATTTCAGTTTAATAGATATTCATGCAGAGACTGCATCTCTAGAAATGTTGTCATCTGTTGGAAATGAGTAAACAAGAATTGAACACAAATGTATATATACAAGTACACCTACATATATGTACTATATATACATATATGTTAAATAAATGCATACTCTGAAATATATGACAGCAAGAGAGAGCTCATTTGGTGAGAGTGATGAAAGTTAATTGTTTTATCACTTTTATTAAACAACAAAAATAAAAATGGCAACTGATAGAATATTGTTTATAATCTACAGCCATTGAACACCAGGAACCATTATTATTAATAACATAAGACCATAATTCTGACAATAGATATTATTATTCTCATTACATAATTGAAGAAACTGAAGCATAAAGACCTTGAGCTAGTGTCCCAGTTACCCCTGACTTGTAAATGACGCATTCAATTTGAATTCACATGATATTTTACATCTTAAGAATCTTGAAGCTTTAAAGTAAATTGAAGACATTAGAGACTTAATTTCCTTTCAATTCTTCAAGGAGTTCCAAGTAATAGGAAGCCTCCTTGTAACCAAAAAGCACATCTGAGTTTAAGTGTATTTGATGGGTATAATTTTAATCACATTTTAGGGCTCAAGAGCTCCCAAGGGTTAGAGGTAGCTGGTCTAAATTGGTAGCCTCATCACTTTGTTGACTGATGGTAATGGACTAGTAGCTGATACTCTTGCCTCTGGTCCTGCTCTTTCTGTTCTCCCTACTTTTTCCGTCTTAAATACCTACCTGAAAACAATCTCACACTCCTCTCTGACTCTCCCTCACCAGATGAAAGCAGTTATTTCCCTGAAGCCAGTACAAAGATGAACTGTTGCTACACAAAATATAAAGGCCAGTTAAAGAAAAATCTCTCCATCTATTGAGTCACAAAAAGCACTTAGTTGCGCTTTTACTGTCATTTACCAGCAGCTAAGAAGTTCCATTATGATATTTTGTTTGCTATTGAAAGATTTCAAGTTGATTTAGAGAGCTTGCAAAAAAAAAAAAAAAAAGCAACCCTACTTTAACATTTAAAACCCATTCTCCTCATTTAAAATAACCAAGCCAGCATGGGGGACAAAAGGAAAACAACAATCAAACAGACAGGAAAAAATTAATACTGATTTTTTAAGCAAAATTTAAGCATAAAGCATGAGAGGGGAAATTGGTGGTGGGAAGGACACAAAAGACTAAGAGGATGGTTCATGGGTGATAAGGTGATGGGAGAACCCTGAGATAGATAACAATGTAAAATAAAATAAATAATATAACAAAGTAAGAAATAAAGAAATAAAGCTCCCTATCCAATAACCTAATGTTTTTTTTTTTAAAGGGCTTTGTACATAATGAAGAGAATGAATTTGTACACTGACAAAGGTGAATGTCTTATATAATGAAGTAAATATGGCAAACATGACCTGGTACAAGTAATCAATTCAGATATCTTCATGTTTGTAAAATCAGAATTTTCGTCTACTTTTCTTATGGTAAAAATCACATTTTCCATGGAGCTGACACTAAATTTAAAATGAGCTATAAAATAGGTTATGTTCCTTTCCATGAATTCCTATTGATCAAGGGAGACATTAAATATGTAAGGAGGTGTGGGGGAAGAGTAACCAAGAGAGGGCGATGGCATTGCAACAATTATTCAGATGTATTTCTGTAAAATAATACCGTTAAGGTCATTTTGTTAAGACCCTGAATATTGTTAATTCTAAATACATGTTACATTTTAATCAAACTACCTACTTCCCACTCGTCCCTGAGAAATTTACATTCTGACTACATTTCGAGGGCAGTTAGGATCCAGCTAAGCTCTCAAATATAATAAGTATCAGGAAATTGTCCTGAATTATTCATGTTAATTATGCTGAACTAAACATTGTAGATAGGAAAATGCATTTCCCACTGAAATATATTTGCCTTAGAAAGATTTCTAAATTGATCAGTCTCCTTTTTCTTATGATTAGACCTAAGGGCTGCTGGGATGGTCAGAAAATGCATGGAATGACTTGAATTCCAATGGCCAGTGTGCTTTCTGAACACTATCAGCATCCTGTGATTCAATTTTGCATTTTTCTCTGTTTCATAAATAATCATAATGAAGCCCTAGTCCCAATCAATTATCTATCACTGTAGCTCACATCTAGTTGGATGATGCAGAAGAAAAGACTTCTCTGGTGGCATTCTACATTTATGTATACTTTCTAGCCAATATCATACACTTCAGCACTCTTAAAGCACACGAGTCATTCATTTGTTCCTCCATACATTCATTTATTCATTCAGCTGTTGAAGAAGCAATTATTGAGCAGTGATTATGCATCAGATGTTGTACTACGCATTTCCCCCTTGCTTCTGATTACCTTTGTGGTTTGCTTTTCACTGCTGTTGTCTAAAGGATCCCAGGGATTGAGAATTCTGTAATCATCATCCCTAGAAAATGACACACTATCATTATTTTATCTTTTTTTTTTCATTCATACTGCACCTGCAATCCCATCTCTAATATCACCAATTTCTTATGCAAACCCACTCTTGTTATTTATGCACATGTATATTTAATCCGTGAATGTTATATTCAGTATTATTTAGGAGTACATATGCTTCAATGTGGTATTAAGCATTATGTCTCATTTCATTACTACTTCTTCAGTCACTCTGCATAATGCTAATGTGAATTCATTTAGTTTCTTCTGAAAGCTGTGCGATATTCACAAACAGGCACATTCTGCCTTTTGAACAATTGATTGACAGAAAGAAGCTGAGCATATTTAGTGTCACATATTCAGATAGTGCCAGCATTATTCACAATAGCAAAGACACAGAAATGATCTAAACGTCCAGTAGGTTGGAAAATCCCAATATCATTCCTGTAATGTCAGTGAGCTCAGTGGACATTATGTTAAGTGAGATTAAGCAAGACAGAGAAGAACAAATGCTCCACAAACCCATTTATATCAGAAATCTAAACTAGACAAAATGCACATTGTGGTTTGTATTTGATGGGCATCAAGGCTGATTTTTAACTTTGGCTAGAACAAACAGCTCTGAAGTAAATACCACAACAGTCCTTCTATGTGTGAGCATTGAGTTTCTTTGTGTTGCAGAGAAGTGAGTTGAAAATACTGCATTCTATTGTCTAGGAATCACCACATTCCTTTACAGTTTTACAATAGTGGTTGACACTCCCACCAACATAAGAGAATATCTATTTGTCTAGTATTGCCTCAGAACCTGAACATTCACTTCCCTCCTCAGTAAGAAATTGAAATGGTATTTCAGTGTTAATTTAATTTGTATTTTTTGAAAGTCAGTCAAATAGAGTGTCTCTAAATGATTTTAGTCTTTCTTGTATGGTGAATTGCTCTCCATATTGTTTACAATTTTGATTGTCAGACCTTTTCTATTTTTATTTTTGCTAAAATTTGTGTCTCTTTACCTCTCTTCCTACTTTATTATCCATTGATAGGTTCATTCACATCTCTGTATTCTGCTAAAACTAGTTACAAAATAAATATTTTTCCTTTAGCAATATAGTTATTAATGTTTTCCTTATGAAATTCTGACTTTACACTACATAGCAGAGATATGTTTAAGAATAAATCATGGATAAAAATATGGTTCTTGGGAAGATTATTTTATGCAACTCTATAGTAGTAAATAAAATATACATAAATAATATAAAAACAGTAGAATATTCCCTAAACCTTGGGAGATTTGACACATTCTTCTTTCTGTTGCTATACTTCACCTAAAGTTACTATGAGGGATATAAGCAAAGAAAATAAGTTGTTTTCATATTTCCAAAATCCTTTATTGTGCCAGATATACACAGAGGACTAAAGATACTTTTATTTATTGAAGATATTGATATGAAATATACACAGAAATAGGAACTTTAAGATTAATGTAATTATTTAAAGATCTGACTCATTTTACTTCTTTCTGATTGAGTATAAACTTTTCAAAAAATATATTATACTTTTTCATTCAATTAATTAATTTATATATATATATATATATGTTTCACATATTTGCATTTCCCGGGTATCTTCCCTCCCTGATCACTGCCTCCCATCACCCCCACCCTCAATTGTGTTCTTTAGTTTGGTTGTTAGCTTGTTTTGACTTTTCCTCCTGGCCTTTTGCTTGTTTATCCTATATCCCATATTAGCGAAACGATTTGGTTTCTGTCTTTTTCTTTCTGGTTTGTTTCTGACTAATATGATTTTTTTCTAGGTACACCCATGTTATCATAAATCATTAAATTTGCCATTTTTAATTGATGAGTAAAATTCCATTGTGTATATGTACCACATTTTTGAGCATGTGCACCCTTGTATCAGTATTGAGGTCTCCTTTGGGTAGATTCCCAGAAGGGCGATTGCTAGGTCAAATGGTAGTTTCATTTTCATTAGTTTGAGGGTCTTCCACACAGCTTTCCGTAGTGGCTGGACCAGTTTCCATTCCTAACAGCAGTGTAAGAGTCTTTCTTTCTGTCTGTATCCATGCCAGGGCTTGCTATTGCCCCCTCCCCCCCCCTTTTTTTTTTTTTTGATGTGGGCCATTCTTACTGGTATAAGGTGGTATCTCAGTGTGGTTTTGATTTGCATTTCTCTGATTACTAATGACATTGAGCATTTTTTCATGTGCCTATTGACCATTTGTATTTCCTCTTTGGAGAAGTTCTTCTCACCATTTTTTTTTGACTGGGTTTCTTGTTTTGCTTTTGCTAAGTTGTGTGATTTCCTTGTGGATCTTTGTTATTAAACTCTTATCACTTTTGTGGAGGGCAAACTTTTTTTCCCTATTCAGTTGGGTTTTTTTGTTTGTCTGTTGTCTTTTTCTGGACAGAAGCTTTTTATTTTGATGTAGTCACAGCTGTTTATGTTTTCCTTCAATTTTTTGCCCTCTCTAGATCTATCTAGAAAGGGATTTCTGACATGGAATTCATGGAGGGTTTTGCCCAAGTTTTCCTCTATGTATTTTGTGGTTTCAGGTCTTGCATCCAAGTCTTTTATCTATTTTGAATTGGTTTTAGTACAAGGGGTGAAGGTGTTATCCTGTTCCATTTCTTTGCATGTCTTGATCCAGTTTTCCCAGAACCACTTATCAAAGAGACTGTCCTTTGTTCCTTTGTCAAAGATTAGTTGATTACGTATGTTTGGTTTCTAGCTCGCTGGGAGCCTCTGGGCCAATAAACCTCAGTCTTTGCCTTTGAGTCTGAACTCTAGTAATACGAGGGCATCTGCTAAATATCCTTATTTTTTTCTCTACTGAAAATTCCAGAGCTCTTTATTAAAAGTTCTAAACACCAACCTCTCATCAATACAATTTCAGTATTTGAAACACAGAGAAATATGTCCTGATGCTCAAGTATCCTTTCTGATTTCACGCATCTCTAGGATTTCATTAAATGTTACCCTAAATGATTTAATCAATAGAAGCCAACACCTTTCAAGATATTGCCAGAGATAGTACGGGAATAAGCCTGGCAGAATAACACATATTCATTTCCAAAAGTCCAGCTGTGCACTCCTTCTTGCCAAGTTATCAACATTAGATCAAATAAGAATGATGCTTCAGCATAGGAAGTGTTGGCTAATTCATGTTCCATTTTGCCCTACAGAATCTCAACAGCTCAGTAGAACACCATGATGACCATATCCTTGAGATTGTCCGACATAAAAGCAAATTACTACCACTGTAGCAAAGAACTTGAACATAACTACTCCCAGATTTATAGTTCTGCTGCAAAACCTGTCATTTTGATCTAGCTGAATATTCTGTCAGTAAAATAGATTGATATCTTGAGAAATCTAAATCTAATGAATACAAGGAATACCTATTAAAATGTCAATTTCTTATTTCTAATTTTGAACTGTATCATTTCCACATGTGATTTGATAAATATTTTAGACTATTCAGATTCCCTGTATTTACACCTCCCCCAATAAAATTATTTTCTGGTATTATGAGAAGGCAGTCTTCTAAAAGAGACTTAAGGTCTCAGTGGTATCCTTTTTAGATAAGTATCTAGAGATTTATCTGAGCAACTGGTATTTCAGCAAAAGAAAATTAACAAATAGCTTCAATGTAAAATAGAAAGCCTCACCAGTTAAGCTTACAATAAGGCAAAATAAAAAGGGGCAGCAGTGATGCTGAGATCTTTGAATATAAAGGTTATCATATTCTCTATTTGAATATAAACCAGAGTTTTCTCTTATGCCACTCACCCAGCCTGTATGTTTCTGTTTCCAAAATGAAGAAATGGCTCATTTGATCAAGTTAGTGAACTACGGCAATGAGATTTAGTCTATCTAAGGTGATTAATACTTTATAAAGGTGACCTCATAGAAAAACTCCCCCAATATATCAGTTTGATGTAAATCACTGCAGCCATAAGATTGCTAAACACAATTATTTGACTAGTGTTGATGAGAAGCTCCATGGAATACCAAGTTTGGGACTTCAGTCAAATCAGATGAAATTACTTGAGAGTCTAAAAATGACACTTACAGGTGACACTTATTTCTCTTAAAGAAGCAGTTTTGGTGACTGGTGTTACTGGTCACAGCAAGTCAGAGGAGCAATCTACCTGTGACCTCTTTCCAACTGCCCCATCTCTAAAGGGAAGTGGCATTGAATCAAGGAGGAATATAGCTTAGGTTTCTGAACAAAGTTGGATTATTGGAAAGCTTTGGAATCTTTGGTTAATATGTTATTATTATTGGCCACTTAGTAGGAGGTGACATGATTCTAAATGGGTGAATCAGAGGATCAAAATAGTGTTCTTCAGATGACAGTCTGAAGCCTGGAACAGGTGTTTTGAAGTTGGAGGATAATATGCTGCCTCTCACTCAGGCTTTACATTTATCATCACAGAATGCAAGAACTTCTACAAGAGCATGTCAAACTTCTTAAGTACCAGTGCTTTTCTTATATGCTGAGACTGAAAGATGATATACAACATATTTGTCCTGGTATGTTATTAATGAAGCAATTCTCTTATTCAATGGTCATAGCACACAAGTTTGAACCAAGCCCAATCCATCAAACCTAGAAATGGGTACTATCCATACAAAACAGAATAAAAGAAATTCTGCATTCTGAAATACCATTTTTTTGGCATGTTAGTGTGCTACATAAAACATAAGATAAAAAAAATAAAGTCAAAATAAGCTAACAACCAAACTAAATTACAAAATTGGGGTTGGAGTGGGATAAGGGGGAACAGTCAGGGAGGGGAGGTAGTGGATGAACCCCAGGGAATACAAAGATGTGAAATATATATATATAAATTATTTAAAATTAAAAAATTAAACCCAACATTAACAGAGTATCTAAGTTTATTAATAGTAAATATTAGAAAAGATGGTTAATGTAGCTGATTGTATTAGTTGGATTATAAATTAATCCAATATGGAATACATGTGGCTAATGATACTTTTACAAATCTAGTGCATTGTTGAGATTGGGATTTTCTTTTATTTTGAGTAGTGTCCATGATGACATATGAACTTTAACCCATATAAATACTTTGTGTGGCTATGAAAATAATGACATATTTCAATAGCGTCTGTTATATCGCATCCATTTCATTTATTTTCTATATTATAATATCATATTTCTAGATTATCATATATGTATATATTTTTAATTTTGCTAAATACTAGCCAGGCCACTCTTAAGTTGATTTAATGCCCAGCAACATCACCACCTGTTTTGATCCTGAAATTGTTAGCTGCATCTCTGTCTGATAAAGTCTTATTCTCCTGTCACAGGGTCAATCACACAATTATAATTGTGAGTTGTGAAATAGTACATATGTAAGTTTTTAGTGCAATTTCATGATTTACTCTGACGGGTGTTTTGGAAAGCAAACATATTAAGATTGGAGAAGGAAAGAATACTAATGATCTTTTCCAATTCTGATCACTTTCACATTTTAAGACAATGAACTGTTTTAGATGTTAAGGAAATCAGAAAATAAAAGCATATTCTTGCGGTCAACTCAAGCAATCCTTTCATATCTCACAGATGAGAAAAAAAGGTAGTTGATAGTCTTCCCTTTGAAAACTGATCAATTGGAAAAACTGACATTTTCCCAACAATCATGTTTTTTCTTTCTTGCTACACTTTATTGGCTCCAACCCAATAGACTAGTGAAAATGTGAGTTTTTGTTCAATTAGGAGAAGGAGGACCTTGACTCCAGAACTGGTAAGCCATTCACTTCCCCCAGGAGTTGCAAGCTAGGAAGATGATTTGGAAGAGAAAAGAGGTGAATCATGATATCTACTGAGTATAAAATGAAAAAAGAAACAAACTAAAATTTTGATATTTACACAACACCATATACTTTCTGAAGTAAATTTAAAGGTATTGCTGTTCTGTAACACAGCAGTTGTAGATAAAAGTACCCTTAAACTGGAGCATTATTTAATCAAAATGATACCATTAATACATGAAAACATCATATAGGAGATGATGTGCAGGTCAAATCTAACTTGAAATGTAGTTGCGGAGTTAATGACACAGTTATAAATAAGTCAATACAGTATTAGTATAAAATGACTTCTGGATACCAGTAAAGTCTTTCAACATCAAACTAAAATGCTTAGAAAAAAGTTAGCACAGGAAAGATGAAAGTTAGAAGGAACAGTAAGTCTTTTAACAGAGTCCAGGAAAAGTATCAATAACCTGAAGGCCAAAAGAAATGACTGATCAAATCAGACAGCAGTCACCTCTTCAGTCAGTAAGTGCAAAGCAAGAATTTTGCCAATTTCCCTCATGTGTCAACACCAGTTCAACAATCCTAGTAATCCAACCAAATCTGTTTTCTGTTCTACTGCATTTCTGTTGATTGTTGAGATAAAATTGATGCCCATTACTAAACCAACATCTTTTTTTTATTGATTGCATATATATATATATACACACACACACATACATACACATACATATATATTACATCATCGTCTACCCCAATGTTCTCCCATCACCTGGCTAATTTCTGCTGACATGATTCCATCTAGCTCCATTCATGTTGCTGTGAATGACATAAACTTGTCTTCTTTGACTGATGAATAATATTCCATTGTGTATATATACCACATCTTTTTCAGCCATTCATCATTCTGGGGGAGTTTGGTTTGTAGAAAAACTACAGCAAGACACATCATTATAAAACTTCCAACAGTCCAAGATAAGGAAATTTTAATTCAACATCCCTTTTTAAAACAACAAGTAGACAAAAAATGGGGGAGAAAAACAGTCTACACAAATCTGCAGGCAGTAGAAAACAACAAAAACATGTCCTGTCAGCTTTGCATGTGGTAAATTAAGGTTTTGTTCTTTTCTTGCAAAGGACTTTTTATCAATGTACTTTGGTTTTATCAATGTACTTTGGTTTTATCAATGTACTTTGACTTCTAAGAGCACTGGACAAGAGAAAAGTGATTAAGAAAAAAATACCATCTCATTTCATTAATACAATAGTAGATAAAAGTCAAAAGATTCTTCTTTTTCCTGGAAACTGGGGATGGGATAAGAGATATGCCTACATCTAACTGTATTCTGCCTGTAATTCTGAGAAGATTTAAAAAGTGCCAAAACACACAAAAAGCAAAGGCAAGGGCAACTCACACAATTTCTTTCAGCCACTCTAGGTGCTGGATCTCTCTCTTATTCTCTCATTCTTCTTCTTGCCTTGCCTCACCTCACCTGGTCTCACCCCTCCCAGCCTCATCTCTCTTCCATCTTCCTTTTTCACTCTTCCCTCCTTTCCTCCTTGCCTCTCACCTCCTGGTAGATGATTACACAGCAGAAAAGCAAGAGAAGATGAAAATGATTCTGAAGACTAAGAAGGAATGAAGATCTTAATGTTGTAAATAGATTTCAAGGGCACATGGTCTCAATGATACAGGACTACAATGCAAATAGAAAAGACTAATTTAAGATTAAATCAAAAGCAGGGAAAAACATACAAAAACTGGGTTTTGTATACTTATTGACAATTTGGCTTCCTTTCATAGTGAATTATCTAACCAAAATTTCTTGTATAGATGTATTTCTTTTTATCTTTTTTCATTAAATAAAATAAATTTATCATTAGACATGTTTATACTAATGTAAATTATAAAGAAGAACTAACCTGTTTTAAACATGTAAGTAAAAAACAAAAATATTTATTTAGTATTTCCTTCACAAAGATAGAAGTTGTATAATATAAGTTCTTATAAGGATATTGATTTTCACTCAGTGATAAGGTAGAAGTCATTGAAAATAATTAAACCTGGAGGTGACATGATTTGTCATGTTTCAAAAAAAAAAACAGTTGAAAATGAATTTGCAAAAACAAAGTACAAAGAGGAGGTCAATTACGATGCTACTGCGCTGATCCAGATAGGAGATGGTAGTGATTTAGACAATGGAAATAGATGCTCAGTAGTGTAAGATTTTGTGTGTTTTGATGGTAGAACCAAAGGAATATTCTAAAGACTTGCAGATGAGATGGGAAAGAAGTCAGAGTTCAATGAAACCGAAGCAGAGTTCAATGAAGTCAGAGTTCAATGAAACCTGTTTGGGGAATATATCAATGACAGTTTAGCTGCTTCGGACTACAGAAATGGTCTATTTCCAAAGAAGTGGTAGTTTAAGAGAGAATTATTTCTATCTCACTGAATCAAAGGAAAGCAATCAAAGGCCTCCATGATGTTTCTGCTCGAAGAGTCATTATGAGACCAAGACTCCTTTCAATCTTACTGCTGAATCATTTTCTGGGGATTTGGTTTTTGGTCATGAGTAGAACTGGCTCACTTCCACATGTCAATTCTAGAGTTCAGTAGGGGTAAAAGAAATTCCAAAACAAATATGTTTATCTTTAAGGTGGTGACTGGGGGTTGGACAGGGCACTTCCACTGACATACTTGTGACCCCAGTTTTGTCTCATAGCAACAGTTGGCTGAAATAAAATGTAAGACTTTAAATGTGCACTCTACCTGTATGCGCATGTGCTCAGTGAAAACAGAGGTTTCAAAGTCAAAAGAAAGGCAGAAAGAATGAACATTTGCAGACTAATAATAGTGGTATCTGCCACGAAAGTGAGCATTTAGAGGTGACTTTGAATGTTTTAAGTTTGAGTGTCTATTCAGTATCTCCTGGATTAAGAAGCATCTATCTAAATATGGACAATTTAGAGATAGAGGCTTATAGATGACATTTTTAAGTCAGAATACTGAAATTACTAAATACGAGTACAGAGAAAAAAGATAGCTCAACTGTGAGTTCCAGGGCATTCCAATATTTACAGTTCAGTAAGATGAGAAGATAAAGTTGGCAGAAAGTAAAAGGTCAGTGAAGAAGTTGAAGGTAAAGATAGATTTATGTTCAACAGAAATCCTTTGCTTTTTGTCTATTCATGCAAATCTCACACTGTCTAAATTGTGGTAAATTTGTAGTTAATAGTTAGTGCTACTAACTGGTAGAACAAAATCTCTCATTATGTTTTTATTGCCTATGATTCCTCTAGTTCCTCCTGGTCTTTGCTTACATGCATGCAAGAAAATTTGACTATGAGACTTAGTTGAACCTATATCATGCATGTAAGAAAATTTGCATATGAGACCCTCTTAATTTCCACACTAGTCTGAATATCAAGCAGTACACTAGCCTTTAAAGATTCACTGATACCGATCATTAGATCAACCGAAGATGTTACATTTCGTCATAACAACTTTAGTAAGCTTATATCTGCTAAATAAAAGGGAAGATCAGCCAAAAACATTTAACATTGTTGCCCACAATGAAGTACTGGAGCTGTATAGAGGTTCTTACTAATAAACCTCTAAAGATATAATTAATTGCTTAATTTAACAGCCCCCGTTCATTATCAGACCATAAGCACAGCTGAAATTACAACCTGAATTTGAATCTCAGTAGACAACTCTACCTTCATCTGATTGCAGGATCCCTAAATTACTGACTTGAACCTTTTTTGACTGATATATGGACAACATCAAAAGCAAGATAAATTGATTTCTCAGAGGTTACAGGCTATCAATTTCAAGAGGATAGATGAAATAGTTTTTCATTTATGTTTTGAGATAATTATTTATTCAAATGCATTTGTAAAAACACTGAAGAGCTATCCCACTCACCCTTATTTTCCCTAATGACATTGTCTTATAAAACTAATACTGCATCACAACCAGAATTGACATACATTTGATTGAGATAATAGCACCATTAGGATAGCTTACTGTGTTTTTTATAGTTACTTTCAGGGCAAGTGAGTACTATGGTCCAAAAACCCTGGTGTCACTGATATATCCTCCATCCACATTTTATTTATTTCTAGTAATAATATAGGTGAAATTACATAAACTATACAGTATGGAATTTTTTTGTAGGTATGTATATAGTAAATACAATATTTAATCTTTTCTGGCTTTTACTTACTAAGCAAAATTACCTCCAAATGCATTCAAGCTGTTATATGCAAAGATAGCTCATTACATTTTATTGCTAACAGAGTAGTTGCACTATTTTATATTCTCACCAGCAATGTAGGAGTGATCAAGTTTCCTGAGATCCTCACCGTGTTTGATGTAGCCACTTAAAAAAAAATTAGCCATTTTGGTAGAGACATATCATTGTGATTTTAATTTTTACATCCCTTATGGCTAATGATGCTGAACATCTTTTTATATCCTTTTTTAAAGTGAAATATCTACTCTTATACTTTGCCCATTTTGTCATTGGATTGTTTTTGTTTGTCAAGTTTTGAGGTCTTTACACAGTTCAGATATAAGTGTTTTGTGGAATGGATGGCTTGCAAATATTGTCATCAGTGTATAACTTGTTGTTCCATCCTCTTCAGAAGATGATTCATGGAACCAAAAATTTTAATGTGGATGTGGTCTGTGATGCTCTTTCATTATAGAGCAATAGGACACGATTCTGTTCCTTGACAGTGTCCTACAGTATGTCTGTTTACCAGGTTGTAAGAGGTTTGAGGGTATTCTTATATTGGTGTCATTTTAGTCACTGTGTACCAAGCTGCAGGACATATATGGACCCTACTAGTTAATAAGAGATCTCTGGTATGGACAGGAAATAAGATTTTCACATATATAGGACATCAAGTGATCAGCTTTTCCTCTTTGCGTTGTGTCATGATGTAAGCAATGTACTCGAATCTGACAAATTTGGCATTTGTGTCAAGTGTCATGATAGATAATAGGAGCATTTTTTTAACCCTTAAGAAACCACTATCCACATATACTCATTGGTTTCCAACTCTACAATTATGTAAATAGGCAGTGTGAATTTGTGTGCATGGATATTCTCAAAACTGCTAAGTCTGGAAATTTAATTTGTCAGGCACAGGGGGATATTAAGAAATTCAAAGCCCTTATCAGCACAGTATTTGTGCCTGTGCATGAACTGCATGCTCATAAATCACAGGCAAATAAAAGCAAATGTAAAGTGATCATTTGTCTTGGGAATTGATAGTAGGGTGATATTAGGGATGACATCACAGGAAAGTAAAGGAGTTCAAATCTATTGATGTTATAATCAATGTATTGATTATTTCTTGTACTAAGTGATAGTTTGACCCATGGGCCTATTGAACAGGCAGAAAGGAGCATGGGGAATAACATGCTGGGATGACATAGAAAATAAGAATACCTTTCTGCATATAGAAAGGTAGGATGGGCCACAGGTTTTTTTCTCCCCCAGTGGATACTGGGCTAGTTTTCAGTTAAGATGTTTAAAGATTTGTGTATGTGACCCACATCTAGTTATCTTTGGATCATCCATCTGCCCCATTAAATAACAGGATTCTTCGAGATTTTAGAAGAAAACCATACTGTTCATAGTTAAAGGCATCCTGCTTACATACAAAATCTCATCACCCCAGAGTAATCAGGCCAGGAAAGTGGTGTGACCAATTGATTAACTCTACAAATGGGAAAAAGAACGTATTTCAACATTTTGAGTGTGATTTAATTTCTCTTTCTTCTAATTCATCTTTGAATATAGAAATACAGTGGGCCTTTTTTCTATATCGCTTTTGTATCTAACCATTTATGCGTTCATATTCATTAACTATTTCTGGTATATTTTTAGTAGTCTCTTGGATGACATACATATATATTTGTCATAACGAATAGTGACCATTTTACCTCTTTACTAACTTGTATCCCTTTTATGTCTTTTTCTTGCATAGTTGCTTTGACTCTAACTTCTAATGATATGTAGGACCTCAGTGATCACAATGAACATCCTTGTCTTGTTTCTGATCTTAGGGAAAATGCTTTTGGTTTTTCACCATTGAGTATGATGTTGACTGTATGGACTAGAGATGGGAAAGTGATGGATATGGACACGGGAGGACTGTGAAGGGGTGAAGTTGTACTCCCCAAATTGCATATTTATTTAACCTAGTAGCAAATCAGTAAAATTTGAGGCAAAAGATCATTTGGTGATTGATTGAAATTGCTTCTACGAGACTACAACTTCTCCAAAGAAGAGATGGCAGAATGGTGGTAGAGTTAGTTTTTTTGTATTCTAATTTAAAGTTATTGTCCACACATCTGGGTTGGAGACAGGAGAAGGAACATCAAGAAAGATAATACATACTTGACTGGAGAAACGACCATGGTGATGACCTATCACAGAACTGCACCTATGTCCTCACCGGCAGTGCATGAACCAAGATCCCATTTTGCGATATGCCACCCAAGAAAGCAAGGCACCCACCCTACACTTGGGAGAGGCCAGCTGCAGAGTTGGGGCATCAGCTTCACAGCAAATGTATAAACTGGGGTAGAGAAGATGATCTGCAAAGTCCATCAGTGGACACCTGCCCGCATCGAGAAACTTCTTTATTGACACTGGCTTGGGGCAAGGATGCCTCAGCCAGAGGCAGAGCTAAGGGATGGAGAGTCAGCAGATTAGCAAGGAGAATGGACTGGAGAGGGCAGCCAGCAATGAGAAGACACTGATAGATCTCAAATGAGCATGGACTGGCTGCCTAACGCAAAGCTAAGACTGCAAACCTACAAGCCTGGTATGCTATGTTCCAGGAACACAGTCCCTCACCCAGTGAAAGGACACTGCCTCCAGAAGAGGAAGAAACCAATGGAGTCAACATAAATCAACAAACAAAAAGGAGAGAGGAGTCTGAGGAAGTAGAGGGGGTGTCAGGGGGAGGAGGAAGGCATTCCAGCAATCATTTACCTATGCAAGAAATTAAAAGAATGAATAAAATATTAAAAAAATAAAGTCATCTTAGTCCTTGCAGTTACACAGGTATATTCCCTTTTGATGACACCGATACACATGGACACAGAGGAATATCTGTTAACTTCGTTGGACAACTGACAGGGAAAAAGCCTCAGCTTGTTTCCGTTTTCCATGCTTTTGAACCAATGCTAGAAAATTAATTTTCCCAGGGTCACTTTTCATCCAATATTAAGTAATAGTCTCTATTTATTTTTCACTTAGATATGGGGTGACTTTTGTTTCATGAGTTATGTAGTTGTTTAATTTAGAGACCCATTTGTTTTAGTTGGAATTTTCACTTTCTTTGATCAGTTCTACGGAGTTCCTATAACTCACTTGAAAACATGCCAGGCAGTATTCTGTCTTTTAACTGCCACTTCTTAAAATTTCTTGAACACATTTGTGGAAGTTGTAACAGGCAATAGGGGTGTCTTTCACTTCTTCTAGTTCTGTGTAGTCCTTTCAAGTTTGGAAATGAGTCAATGATTACTGAAACAAGAACTAAATTTGTTTTTGTTAACAAGTTTGTATTTTGGACTGATCAGCAGTTAAGGCCTTGAGAACCACAAAAAGGAAGTTCTATTCTATTTTATTGCCCTTATCTATACATGTGTATTTTTAAATAATGCTAGGTCAGCTTGAATTATGTCTTCTTTGAGTATGTCTACATTGCTTTGTCTACCCAAGTTTTAGTCCCACCCACTAACTTCATTTGACTCTCTCCTGTGCATCTGAGGTGAGAATAGTGATAGTGGAAATTAATAACATCACTATCTTGAAAATGTATAGCCTCAAAATATCAAAACTTGCAAGTCTGGTTGGAAATAAGGTGGGTAGATTCCAGTAAGTGAATATAAGGTAGATATCTGAGGTAATCCTTCCAAAGTAATATGTATTTGAATTCTTTAAAGTTTTAACTTGAAGATCTGCAATTTATTGTAACTGTATTGTCAATTAAAACAAGTTAAATTGACTTAAAATAAATTGAGTTGAATTTGACTATTATGTTAACTACCATGTTATAAAATCTGTTTTTCACAAACAAAACTTCATGGTTGTGTTTTTCAAAATTAAGGTAGTAATAAAACATCATAATAATAGTAGACTAAAGCAAAATATCCAGAGTCTTTAAACTAAAATCACTCTCAAGTTTGGTTTGTCAAACATGAGCCTTTACATGTATATCAGTGTTAGCAAATGTATAGTATAAAATCATCATGCTGAAAGCTCCTAGAAAACAAAGTCAGTTATACTTGTGAATAGTAAATACATATTTGTTTGCCTGGAAAAGGGCAAATTTTCAATGAAAAAAAATAATAAAACTTTACTAATAAATTTAAGAAAATTAACTAGCTATTCAGATGTAGAAAGGCATGCTATTCTATACATGTCAATTATATCCACACGGACATGTAGATTTAACAGTTATTTGAAAAAAAATCATTTCCATGGAATATTACTATCTGCAAATTAAAAAGCAAATTCAAAGGGATGAGAATAACTGTAATTCCCTACAGAAGAATAATGACTAGAACTTGCCCTAAAAAACCTGAAGACAGATCATTACACTATAACAAACTACAATAATCAAAGCACTGAAGAGATAAATAGGCCAATGTAATAGAATATAGTGTTAAAGCAGGCACCTGATAAGTGTAAATGGTATTATTCATAGATCAGATCATGGCCCCAGAACAACTGATTACACATAAAAGAAAAGTAAATTACTTCCAGTTTCCATGTTTGCTTTTAATATAGAAAATAAAATTTCAAAACTTTTATCTTGGCATATAGGCTATATTAGAGAAAAACTGATTACTAGAATAATGATGGGAAGTGATTCCTTTATCTAATATAATAAAGGTAGATGGTTGATACTCTGACCCAAATATAGAGTAATATCCCAGAGATGGCTTTTAATCCTTGCTACCATATTTTCAAATGGTATAAAGGATGAGCATAGACTCTGCAAACTCACTTGTTTCTAAACTTCACAGAGAAACAAAGTTTTTTTACTCCACCTTGGACTTTGCCAATTCACGATGTCCTATTTTATTTATGATCTTTCATTTCATCTTTCTTTTTTTTTAAATTTTTAAAATTTTTTTATTTTTTTAAAAAATATATATTTTTATTTATATATAAATTTCACAACTTTGTAATCTCAAGAGTTAGCCCCCCCTCCCCTCCCTTCCCCCTCTTTCCCTCCTGTTCATAGTTGTGCATTTCATTTTGGTGCTGAGCTTGTTTTGACTTTCCTCAAGGCTTTTATTTATTTATTTATTTATTTATTTATTTATTTATTTATTTATTTATTTATTTATTTATTTATTTATTTATTTATTTATTCATTTATTTATTCATTTATTCATTCATTCATTCATTCATTCATTCATTTGGTGCTTAGCTTGTTTTGACTTTCCTCAAGGCTTTTATTTATTTATTTATTCATTCATTTATTCATTTATTCATTCATTCATTCATTCATTCATTCATTCATTTATTTTTTTCACTATATCCCATACATTAGTGAAACCATTTGGTTTCTGCCTTTTTCTTTATGGCTTGTTTCTGCTAATATGATTTCTTCTAAATGCATCCATGTTGTTATGAAGTCGTCCAATTTGTCATTTTTAATTGATGAGTAATATTCCATCGTGTATATATACCACAATTTTTTCATCCACTCCTCTGTTTTGGGGCATTTAGGTTGTTTCCATGACCTTGCAATTATAAATAGTGCTGCAGTAAACATCCGGGTACAGGTGTCCTTTTGTACCCACATTGAGGTCTCTTTTGGGTAGATTCCCAGAAGAGCAATTGCTGGGTCAAATGGTAGTTCCATTTTCATTAGCTTGAGGGTTCTCCACACCCCTTTCCATAGTGGTTGAACCAGCAGTGTAGTAGTGTTCCTTTCTCTGCACATCCTCGCCAGCAATTTGTGTTGCCTGTTCTTTGGATGTGGGCCATTCTTACTGGTGTAAGGTGGTATCTCATTGTGGTTTTGATTTGCATTTCTCTTATTGCTAGCGATGTTGAGCAATTTTTCATGTGCCTGTTGGCCATTTGTATTTACTCTTTGGAGAAGTGTCTTTTTAGTTCTTCTCCCCATTTTTTGATTGGGCTTTTGTTTTGCTTTTGTTTAGTTGTGTGAATTCCTTGTGGATCTCCGTTATTAAACCCTTATCACTCATGTGGAGAGCAAAGATTTTTTCCCATTAGGTTGGGCATCTTTTAGTTTTTTCTGTTGTCTCTTTTGCTGTACAGAAACTTTTCAGTTTGATGTAGTCCCATCTGTTTATGTTTTCCTTCATTTTTTTGCCATCTGTGGATGTTTCCAGAAATGGATTTCTGAACTGTAGTTCATGGAGAGTTTTGCCCAAGTTTTCCTCTATGTATGCTATGGTTTCAGGTCTGATC